>JAPKLX010000859.1:0-38203 GCA_026898415.1 Leonotis leonurus | reverse complement strand
TTCCGCCCCCCCCCCCCCCATGCACCAAACCTTGCTCTTTCGGGACCAACAACCCTGCTAGCTAGTAGTTTTCTAGTGGTAACGTAGAGGTAATCTGTTGTAAAGGGACTCGACCCTTATTTGTGCATTAGTATCCTTCTAGTTTTGATTGATACTTGTGGCTCGTTCTCCGCGAGTATAAAGAAGAAGAGTATCCTAGTAGTGGATAATCTGATCTAGTTTTGATCAGACCGTGGATGTAGGGATTTCCCGAACCACGTTAAACAACTGTGTCATTTACCTTTCTGCATATTTATATTCAGTTGTTTATTTATTCTAACCCTTGCACTATCATTTAAACTGCATCCCAATCAACCTGCTTTAACGATCTGGATTATAATTAAGGTTTTCAATATAAGAGCACCAACTAAGTCCACCATATTTCCGCACACACAATACTTTGAAAGTAATAAGATCACTCTTATTATTGTCTATGTATTTACACTAGAGAGCAACCTATTTGGATTGATCTGCTATCGATCTGTCGATCGATCTGGTCAGTCATCTGCCGAGCAATTTCTTCTTTAAGAATAGCTTGGACTCTCTGATAATTAGCCAAGTAAACTGAAAAGTTTGTATTTGGTGTATTCCCCCCCCCCCCATACACCAAACATTGCTCTTTCGGGACCAACACAACACTGGGCAGAGATCAAGAGTAATCTTGTTCCCTAGCAGAGTGTTGTGTGCGGAATATGGTGGACTTAGTCGCTGTTCTTTGTTTAGAAAACCTTTTCAAAACTTAACCGAATATATAGCAGATTGATTAAGAATGCAAATTGAATGGATGTGCTGATTAATGAATAAACTACTGAGAATTAAAATGCAAAAATTAAATAACACAGTTGTTTTTATGTGGTTCGGGAAACCCCCTACTTCCACGGTCCAATCCAAACTTGATTAGTGTAATACCCCGAATTTTCCGAATACAATTTAGATATCTTACTGCGACTAATTAATGATTTTAGGAAGAGACTATACCCTATTAGGACCTACCATATGAATTTGGCACCCGATGAAACTTTTTAAACGTTTCTTTTAAAAATAATCTTTTCATGCATAAGTCTAAAGCATGTCAATATTATACTCATTTTGTAGGGTTCTTTAAAAGACGAATATTGGCACTAAGTTTTCCCAAAAAGGAGTTCGTACGTAACCGCTACGGATTTTCAAATTTTAAGCTTGTCATATAAAAATTAGTTTTTCCATGCATTACCGAAAGTATAAAAATTAGTTTTTCCATGTCATATAAAAGAAGAAAGGGAGATGTTGACATTCAGTTTGCTCGAAAAGGAGATTGTGTGTAGAAGTTATGACGTTTTAAGGTTAAATCATTAATAATAATATAATATAAATATTAATAAAAAATTCAAAACTTACCTTATAAAAGGAGGATTTGGGTGAGAGACTTGATCGCTCATTCCTCAGCAACACAGCCTGCTTCTCTTCCTATCTTCTGCTTCTTCTTCTTCTCTTTTTCTCTTCTTCTTTTTATCATTTTTGAGTATCGAGGTTCTGCGGGTTCGAGAATTCAGGATCGATCGAAGTTAAGGTACGTCAGGGTAAGGTCGAAGATTGGCATGGAGCTTGACAAAAGTGGCTCAGCCGCCGTCGAGTCTCCGCCGCCATCGTTTCGATACCGTCATCTTCATACTTTCTCCCCCCGTTCTCTTCTTTATTAATTTTCCCCTTCGTGACTATCGGTCTATCAGACGGCTAAGGTCCCTTAAGGTTTTGAATTTCTGACCATAAGATCTGTTACTCTGTCGGATTGAATTTTAGAGTTGGATTCCGGTTAGGATCGACATGTCATGATTTATTGCATTATTTCATGTTTTTTTAAAGGAAAAATATTCACGGTCTATCATTTTTCAATAAAATTTCTAGTGCATGTAGAGAAAAAAATATAGAATTTTATAAAAGAGATTTCATTAATTTTTATCGGTCTAATTTTCATAGATCTGAAAAAGACTACGAATCTTCTCGAGTAAGCTTTGAGGTAAAGTTGCATATTTCAAAAATGTTTTTACATATTCCTATAGAGAATAATTCCCTGAGTATATTGCCAAAATGACCTTAGAAGACTTAGAAAGCCATCGGTTCCTCGTTTTCACTTTATTTGCGTTACGTTTTGGGATTTGAGGCCAAAAGTTGTTCATTATAATTGTCAGGTGCTTACAATTGCGAACGAGACGTTTGACTGATTTACAGTTATCACACGGTATTGGTATTCGCTGACAGGTGGGTGTATATATGTTTTCAAATGTATTTTTGAGTTATTAAGCTCTAATATTTATGAAAATCAAAATGAATGTCCATGTTAAAATGTTTTGCTTCTTATTGGATAAGTGATCCCTCAATCATGACGATCGGATCATGTGCTATGTTAGGCACATGGTTAGTGTACATGTGGGTTTATGTGGGCTGTCCCCATATATTCTCGAGTGAAGTCAGTTTGGGTAAAAGTTCCCTACTGATGAAGGACATAAGTGATGGACCTCTATGGGTTGTCCCCATATGTTCATAGAAGGGTATCTAATGCCAATATTGAGCCAATGAAAATGAGATCTCAATAATTTTGGTACGCATAGAATTACATTTCTGTTTTAAAACTTTCTATATGATACTGTGCAAGCATGGATATTCCTTTTCAGAAAATGATTTCACAAAAGGATTTTAAATGGCATAACCCACGGGGTACATTAGTACTCAGCCCTGCAAAATGTTTTCAAATTGTTTTGCAGATTGAGCGGTTGGTGGTGTCGTGCGAGGCTAAGGCAAGGGTTGTTGCAAACTGTCATGTTATGTATTCCGCTGCCAAGCTCATGTTCTTTTTCAATCTCTGATTCTTCATGCTATTGGCTTCATGACAATAAAATGATTCATTGTTCCTTCACGACAATTACTATTATCTATTACATGCATTCATGTTCATAGGAGAGCTTAGAAATAGTCGGCCCCCTTGGACGCTCTACTCCTCGACCCCTTGTGATGTTGTCATGTAGCACCAACCACACTTGACGAGTTGGGTGAGTAAATCCTTTTGGCGAGCTAGGCTCACTAACCTCCGCCCTTTATTGACGGCTCCTATTGGAATGATTTGGCCGCTTGGAATTCTGGATTACCGCTCCCATGTAACGAGCTATAATCTCCAATCCCGTCTTACATTGCATCTCTTTGCATCCGATTGTTCATTGATCATGCATTGTTGACTATATCTACTGGTGGATTTATTTGTCTCTTCTCCCATTCAGATTAGTCCTAGTTATAAACGAGTTACTGTCCATTATTCAAGGATAATTCTTCTATCATGATTACATGTTCCATGTCCCCCTTTCTTCCCAGCTTCTTTTCTTTCCCCCCAGTCACGCTCTGGCACGTGCGCCGTCCCTCGGGATCGGGGCGTGACAATTAGATATCCACTACTAGGATACTCTTCTTATTTATACTCGCTGAGAACGAGCTACAAGTTTCAAGAACAATCTGTTTGAAACTTATGCACGAATAAGGGTCATGTCCCTTAATAACTTACATAAAACTACTGTAACTGGATCTCTTCACGTCAATCCACTAGAAAACTACTAGCTAGCGAAGATCTCCTTTCTTCTTCTCGATAAGACAGACTTGAATCGAGTTGATGTGATTTCAATCACGAACGGGTTAGAACACGATCTGGTGAGTAGAAATCTTCTCGAGTGAACTCTTCAAAGAGTGAGATGATTTCTGAGCAGAGTAATAACTTGTTGATCGTGGATAATAGTCTTGTACTCTTCCAATCTTGGTTCCAAGCTTTTATAGGTGTAGAATTTTGAAATTCTAACCGTTAGGCTTGATTGGTTTGGACTAAATGTTATTCACCAATCAAGGATTGTGAATCCCTAAATTATCTCTAAATATTGACTGAATCTTCAATAAATATGGAAAGCAGATCGTTGATAGGTACTACTTTCCTTCTCGAGTAGATTGATTCTCCTTCCATCTTGGTAAACTCGAATGATGTGGTAATGAGTTTGGGACTCATCATCACTTAATTTGGTCAAACATGTGATTGCCAATTAACTGGTAGGTGCTTTGATATCATCTGGTTCATCTTCAAATAACGATCTGGTCAGTAGTCGATCTAGTCAGTAGTCGATCTGGTCTTCAAAAATATGCTCCAAAGTAGGGTAGAATCTTTTGTGAATGTTTTGGAAGAACTGACCAATTGACCACCATCTGATAGATTATCTACTTGCTTCAATCTGCTATTGATCTGGTCTACGAACAAAAGACAAACAGAATGACTTCTATAGGACGTGTACCTTTACATACCAAGTCATTTTCTAATATGGACTAAGATCGTGCTCTCTATCAGATTCACTTTATATCATAGTGATCTGGTACATATAGAATAGATAAAGATCTAGCAAGACAAAATGAACTCTAAGTGTGTTTGGAGAGAACATCATCAAAACTAAAATACTTTTGGGTTCCCAACAGCATGCTTCACAGATATGATCTTTATCATATACTTGATCTGGTAATCATTCGACTAGCTTCTCTCTTGCAATCTCGTTGATAGACTTAAAGTTCAAATGGCTAAGTCGTTTGTGCCATAACCAGCTTGCCTCTGAGATTGTCTTAATAACTAAGCACGTCTTGATCTAGTTGGTCCATTGCAATATATACAACCTGTCCTGCAATTTATCAGTAAGAAGAATTTCATCTCCTTCCTGATTCTTTACAAAACAGTTGTTAGCATCAAAAACAATTTGATTACCATTAGAACAAAATTGACTAACAGAAAATAAGTTATGACTAAGACCTTCAACATAAGAAACATTAGTTATAGTGGTCTTGCCAATCTTAACATAGATTACCTGTGGTCCTTGTCTCTCAACATAGTCAGATAGCAGGTTCTTGTCTCATGTCATATGCTTTGAACATCCACTATCAATAATCCAGACTGATCCTTTTGCTATTTGACTTCTTCTTGAAGTTCTTCCATCCTGCAATTACGTAGACTTAGCAACCCTTTCAATGATTGGGTACTTGGTTAGTAGTAAATGTTCCTTTTAGAACCCAAATCAATTTAGTGTTAGGAACACAAATATAACAAGTGATATGTCTCCCTGAGTCATCTGTTATTGAGATGGCTTTGTAGACAGATGGATGATTCCTTTCGGTGCTTTTCCATATTGATCTTGTTCTTCTTTGCAAATGGTTTTCTAGTTGGAGCCTTCTGGTTTTGGTTCCTATCCTATTCTGACATAGTGAGCAGGTTTGCCTTTGGTAATACCGTTTGTCTCCTGCTTCCTTCACCATCATCTTCTCTAGCTGATTCACTGATTCTTATTGTTTTCCAGATTGACAACTTGATATGGTATCTTTCGTTTTTCAATCACAAACTTTTATGCCTTTGATTGTCCAGTGTATCCCAATCCAGCAGTTGATCTGGCTTTATTCTGCATTTCAACAATCATGTCAGCTCGTTTGCTGCTCTTGTTGATTCTGCTCATGTTCTCTCTTTTCTTTTGTAGTTTTTCCTCAACTACATCCTTTCTAGTTATCAGGTCTTTGACCTTTGCATTGAGTGAGTAAATCTCCTCATCTTTTGGTTTGATTTGTTCTTGGAGATCCTTCTCTTTTGTAGAGAACTTTGTATTAGCTTCACTGAGTATCCTCACTGATTTATTCAGCTTGTCATTCTCTTTAATGACATCTTGAAATAGTTTCTTCAAACTCTTGTATCTCTTGAGCATTTCATTGATTTCTTCCCAAGAGAATTCAGCTTCATCTTCATGACAGGAATCATATACAGGTTTATTAGATGAAATGAAAACATGTGAATTTACCTCATTCTGATCAAGACCATGCTCGATTCCTATGTAGCATTCATCCAAATCATCTTCTTGTTCATGTGCATAGAATGCTTCATCGTTCTCTGATGAGCTATTTGAAAATGACTCGAGCTGCTTGAGTCTTCTTCAGATAGCATAGTCTTTTGTTGAGCTTTGAGTTTACGATCTCTCTTTTCTCTTAACTCCTCTCTCTAACTTTTTGATAAGTTGGGACAATCTGTCTTGAAGTGACCTGTTCTGCCACAACCAAAACAAGTATAGTCAGTAGAATTAGCAGATTTATTAGAACTCTTTACCTCAGCTTTACTATCAGATTGTTCTTGATCTCTACTCTTCTGGTAGCGATTTTTCTTGTTCTCATTATAGAACCTTCGATACATTCTCGATCTGGTCTATAGTATCTCAAGTCTCTTGGAAATCATGGCAAATTCCTTCAGTAGCTTATCTTGAGAACTTCCTTCTTCAGTTGTAGGTACATCTAGTTCCTATGCAGTAATCTTAGCTTTGAAAGTTACCTCCTTCTCTTTCTTGGAGTTGTTTTCACTCTTCTTGCTAGATGAGTGATCTGATCCATGAATTCTCTTCATATCACACTCATGACCAGCTAGATGATCAAATAATGCTTCAGTGGTGAGGGTGTTGAAATAAGCTCTTAGTGGTTGCATGACTGCGTAGATTTCCCTACTAGGTGGTAGTGCTCTGATGACTTTGAGATTCTTCTCTCTTTGAGTGATCTTATCATTCTTTAAAGTAGATACCTCTAGTAGAATTTCAATGAACCTGGTCTTCATTTGATCAATAGTTTCTGCAGGTCTCATCTTGAATTCATCGAACTTGTTGCAAGCCATCGAAAGCTTATTTTTGATCATCGCATCCAATCCAAGGCTTAGATTCCACAGTGCTTCCCACATTTCCTTAGATGTATCTAAATCATGAATTTTCGCCAGATGAACTACTTTAACTGTGCTAGAGATGATTCCTTTAGCAAAATCATCCATATTGGCTTCACGTCTTTCTTCAGCAGTGTACCTTCTTGGATCCTTGAGTACATGCTTTGTAATAACTCCAATATCAGTTGTACGTGATTTTTCTTCATAGATTGCTAATGGTCCTTCTTCTATCACTTTCCACATGAGGCAGTGATGAGCTTTCAAACATATCTTGATTCTGAAACTCCATTCTTTGTATCATTGGATACAGAATTCCTCACACACCCTAATAACAGAAGATTCCATAGTGACATATAATATGCTCGTGAATGGAAATAAGTTTTCCTAGATCTATTCAATTTGACCACGCAGGTATTAACCCTGTGAAACAGAAACAATGGTCAATTGAACCACTGCTCTGATACCACTTGTTGGTCCCGAAAGAGCAAGGTTTGGTGTATGGGAAGGGGGAATACCCCAAATACAAATTTTTCAGTTTACTTGACAAATTAACTAGAGAGATTAAGCTTTCTCGAAGAGAGATTGCTAAGTTTGATAGACCAGGTTCACTACCAGGTTAACTAGTGATCTGCCCAGATAATGACTCTCGTGAATTACACAATGTAGATAACAAGAGTAATCTTGTTATCTATCAAAGTATAGTGTGCAGAATAGGGTGGATTTAATTTGTTGCTCTTATTAGAAAACCTTTAAAAACACTTAGCTAAATATACTAGAGTTTGATTAAATCAATGCAGGTTTGAATGCAAGTGCTAGGTTAGTGAATAAACAACTGAAAATAAATACGTAAAGTAAAGAACACAATTATTTTTACGTGGTTCGGGAAACCCCCTATGTCCACGGTCCAATCAAACTAGATTGGATATCCATTACTAGTATACTCTCTTCTTTATGCTCACTGAGAATGAGCCACAAGTTCCAATCAAAACTAGATAGAAACTTATGCACGACTAGGGTCGTGTCCCTTACAACTTGTTGATAAATCTGCTACAAATACCTTCACGTTAATCCACTAGAAAACTACTAGCTAGTGAAGATATCCCTCTTCTTCTTCTCGATAAGACAAACTTGAATCGAGGTTGGTGTGATTTCGATCACGAACGCCTTTGAACATTTTGTGGAAATAGAAATCTCATCGTTGAATATTTCGATGCTTGAGTACATTTCTGGACAAAGTTTCAGATTTGTAAGTTTGCGCGTAGGTTCGTGTATATTCCTCCAGATGTTGTTCGAAGCATTTATAGGTGTAGAATAAAAATTCTGACTGTTGGGGTTTGTTGGCGTGTAATTAATGTTGATCGCCAATCAAAGATATGAATCCGTAATTTGATCCTCTTGCCTTGTAAGAAAGGTTGACCGAATCTCCTTGATTACAGAAAGCAAATAGCTGATTGATCCATTTCCTTCTTTAAGCTTCGATTGATTCACCTTATTTCTTTGATAAGTCTGATTCTCTCTAAGTACATCAGGTGACGCATTGTATACCCAGATGACTTTGAGAAATATCAGATGATTATGTAAAGATCAGATGACTCATTGTATATTTGAAGTTTACACAATCTCCATCTAAGTGATCGGACAGGTTCACTCTTCCTTCTTGATCTCTGATTTGATTGACTTTCCTTCTACGTGAGATCTGATGATATGGCATAAGGATATGATTCTCTCTAAGTAAATTTGGATGACGCTTTGCATACCAGATCACTTAGATAAAATATCAGATGGCTAGGTGAAATACCAGATGACATATTGCAAATCTGGATCTTTACCCAGTGTCTATCTCAGTGATCAGTATTGGGCGGGTTCACTCTTCCAAGCTGATCTGGTCAACCAGATCACGTTCACTTTCCGGCGAGGTGGTTTGGTCCAAAGTTGTTCCAAAAGTTAATGCAAGCAACTGGGTGCAATCTGCTTTTAACCAGATTGAGTGACCTTTATCAGGTGATCTGCTTGCCTCAGGTGAGCTGGTCTGCTTCGATGATCCAGAAGACTATCCAACCTGATGACTTGCTATAGGACAGAACACTTAACGTATTTAAGTCATTTACAGTTACGCATTAGCTAACCTGGTCTAAGTAAGCATAGGCTTGCTCTCTATCAGATTCACTTAATATCATAGTGATCTATTACATGTTGAGCAGGCTAGGTCTAGTAAACAGAACATGAAATAAATTTAAGTGTGTTTCATACGAACATCATCAAAACTAAATTTTGTGAAGGATTCCAAAAACTTTCCCTCTTTTTGATGATGTCGAAACCACACTTTACAAATAACTCTAACTAAAGCAATACGAGCTATATGGTTTAAAATACCAGATGGGTTAAATTTCGTTATTAAATTATAACGAATGAAAGCAATAAGTTTGGTTCTAGAAAATAAGGGATTGTCATCAGATAACCCGTTAAATATATATCAGAGCAATTCAGATCATACAGGTTACAATGATACGTTCATAACATCAAAAATGGAGAACAATAGATGGTAAAAGAAATAAGAAAATTCAGCTAAACCATCTGTTACCCTTCTTCATCTTCGCCTTATGTGCGTCAGAATTCAACTGCATGCTCTCGTAAATCCCATCTCTAACTCTGGCATAGTTAGGATCATGATTATCAATCTTGTATCCTTTGACCTTCGCAATCATATTGATGCAGTCGAGCAGGTAGGTCTTGTCTGGCATAGTGCTCCCTGAAATCAGAGGGCACTCCATGTATTCCCTTGTCGGTGCCTTGATCTGCACTTTAGCTCATTGAGCTGCTAATCTGATCCTTTGCACGAGCTCCTTCTCCACGTAATTGTCTAGATATCTCTGGAAGTTTTCATCTGCTGGCTGTTCTGAATAGGTGGGCTCTTTTAGAAAATATATGTTAAGGAAAAAACCAGTCTTGAGTAGTTCCCATTCCCTCTGATCTCTTTCGTAGAAATAGAGACCATGACTTGAAGGGCTTCTTTTTGTTCTGTGCAGATTGAGCTGGTTGAACAAGTGATGGTTGACAAAGGTGTTTGATAAGTCTTCTCCCTCTCTGCTTGTTCTGCTTCTCTCTTCTCCATAGTTGCTTTATCTTTATAAAATTGTGCCCTAAAGATTGGGTCACTTGCCTGATTAGGGCTGACTCCTTGTAAAAGTAGTTGAGCGACCTGTGCGCTCTCATCATCTGCCACGGGCTTCTTGCCCTTATCTTGCTGCTACTATTGTTGTTGCTGTTGCTGTTCTGGTTCAATTTTGGGATCTGGTCTGGGTGGTGTTTGGTGTCTTGCCTCTAGTAGTTCTAGGGCTGGTACTTTCCCTTTGCCTCACTTATCACCTCGCTTACTTCCCTTATCTTCCTTATCAGATCGTCTTTCCCCCTTTTCCACATCATCAAATGAAGACTTGATGAGTGTATGTAAGGATTCGATCTCCTGCGATATATCTTTGAGCTTCTACTGAGCATTTGTTGGGAACCCTTATATATTTTGGTTTTGATGATGACTTTTCGAAATACACTTAGTTCTTTTTAGTGTTAACAGATCACTACATGTAAAGTGAATTCTGATAGAGAACAGATTAGGAGATGACTCAACATGTAAAGGAATTATTCCTATAGAAGTCATTTCTATAAATAGCATAGGATGAAAGTCAAGATTTCGCGACAAGAAGAAATCAATCTGCTGTAACAGACAGCGACCAGATCACTGACCAGATCGATGATCACAGCGAAGCACCAGATCGATAGAGTCATCAAACCACCAGATGACATCATCCTACACATCATACCATCGTGCCTCGTCAAAGTTCAAGCCCATCCAACAGGGTTTGGGTAGAGAATCTACGATTGACATAAGGAAGGAAAGCAACCATTAGTGATCTGCTTTCCATACTTAGAAAATTGAGTCAACGTTTTTACAAGGCAAGAGCAGATATGATGGATATCATTGATTGGTCTGAAAAAAAAATATACAACACGCACGCGAGCTATATTGACAACATACTCTCAAGCACTCTGTGAACCAGAGTAAGAGCTTAGAACAAACTGTGATACTACATCACGACAACCCCACCTCGATTCAAGTCTGTCATATCGAGAGAAAGGAGATCACCCTGCTAGCTAGTAGTTTTCTAGTGGTAACATAGAGGTAATATGTTGTAAAGGGACACGACCCTTATTTCGTGCATAAGTATCTCTCTAGCATTGATTGATACTTGTGACTCGTTCTCCACGAGTATAAACAAACAGAGTATCCTAGTAGCGGATAATCTGGTCTAGTTTTGACCAGATCGTGGACGTAGGGATCTCCCGAACCACGTTAAACAACCGTGTTCTTTATATTTCTGCATATTTACTTTTAGTTGTTCATTATTCTAACCATCTGCACTATCCTACATTCTGCATCTCAATCAATCTGTTAACAATTTGATTAATTCAAAAGATTTTCTAAACAAGAGCATTAACTAAATCCACCATATTTCCGCACACACAATACTTAGAAAATAATAAGATCACTCTTATTATTGTCTAAGTGTTTACACTAGAGAGCCATCTGCTTGGACTGATCTGACATTGATCTGGTGATCAATCTGGTTAGTCATCTGTCGAGCAATTTCTTATTTTAAGGATAGCTTGAACTCTCTAATAATTCAACAAGTAAACTGAAAAGTTTGTATTTGGTGTATTCCCCCCCCCATACACCAAACCTTGCTCTTTCGGAACCAACAAGTGGTATCAGAGCAAGGTTCAAACGATCATTGTTTTTGGTTCACAAGGTTAAAACCTACGTGGTCCACTTGAATAAATCTAGGAAAACCTTTTTCATTCACGAGCATTCTATCTGCTATGGAATCATCTGTAGTTAGGGCTTGTGAAGAATTCTCCATCCAGGGATATAGAGAATGGAGCTTCAGAATCAAAATGGCACTCAAAGCCCATCACTATCTGATGTGGAAAGTCATTGAAGAAGGCCCACTACAGATCACTGAAGAAGTGACAGTAACCTCCTCAACTGGAGTAACATCACTATCTGATGTGGAAAGTCATTGAAGAAGACCCAAGAAAATACACAGCAGAGGAACCTCGCGAAGCCAATCTGGATGACTTTGCAAAAGGGATCATATCTAGCACAGTCAAAGGGGTACATCTGGCCAAAATCCAAGATTTGGATACTGCCAAAGAGATGTGGGAAGCCCTAAGAGACTTGTGTCTAGGATCTGAAGTCATGATTGAGAACAAGCTGTCTCTAGCCTGTAAAAAATATGATGAATTCAAGATGAAACCAGGCGAGACAATAGAACAAATGAAGATGAGATCCACTGGAATTCTCCTTGAGATATCAGCGTTCAATAAGAACAAATATACTCAAAGAGAGAAGAATATGAAAGTTCTAAGATCACTTCCACCTAGTTGGGAGATCTATGCTGCAATGCAACCTCTCCGTGCAGATTTCAATGAACTGTCTACAGAAGCATTATTTGATCACCTTGAAGGTCATGAATGTGACATTCAAAGAATTCGTGGACCAGATCATCTGTCCAAAAAGGCAGAAAGCAGCTCTAAGAAGGACAAAGAAGTAGCCTTCAAAGCGAAGAGCAAACCAGATGATCTTTCTGAACCTTCTACTCCAGATGAAGAGAAGGGATATGACAAACTACTAAAAGAGTTTGCAATGATCGCCAAACGTATGGACAAGATGGAGATCAGATCGAAGAAATACAGACGTTTCACAAAGAAGCGTGACAATGATCGATCTGATAACAAAGAAGAATCAAAACAGCAGACTGGTAAAACTTCTAAAACATCTAACTCTTTAGATTACACATGCTTTGGTTGTGGCAGAACAGGTCACTTCAAAACAGACTGTCCTGATCTATCCAAAAGCCAAAGAGAAGAGTTGAGAGCAAAGAGAGATCGAAAACTCAAACATGAACGAAAAGCCATGTTAGCTGAACAAGAATCAAGCAGCTCGAGTCATTTCTCAGATAGCTCATCAAAAAATGATGAAGCCTTCTTTGCTAATGACGAAGAAGGATGGGATGAATGCTATGTGGGACTAGACAATGGTCTGGATGAAGTCGAGGGTCAGAAGACTGCAAGAAGAAACAAGATAGCAAAAGGAGCGATCTGGATCATAGATAGTAGTTGTTCAAAGCACATGACATGTGATAAGAACCTACTATCAGATTACATAGAGAAGCCAGTACCACAAGTCACCTTTGGATGTAACTCAAAAGGGTACACCAGAGGATATGGAAATATAAGAGTTGGCAAGACCACCATCACAAATGTTTCGTATGTAGAGGGTCTTAGTCACAATCTGTTTTCTGTAAGTCAATTTTGTGCTAATGGTAATCAGATCATTTTTGATACTAACAATTGTCTTGTGAAGAACAAGGAAGGAGATGAGATACTCCTTACTGGTAAACTGTAGGACAGATTATATATTTTCCAGTGGACAAACCAGATCGAGACTTGTTTAGTTACTAAAACAGTATCAGAAACAAGCTGGTTATGGCACAAGAGATTGAGCCATCTAAACTTCAAGTCAATCAACAAGATTGCAAAAGAAAAACTAGTGGAAGGTCTACCAGATCAAATATATGATAAAGATCATATATGTGAATCCCGTCAAGCTGGAAAGCAGACCAGATCATCTTTTACAAGCAAAACAGCTCACTCAACATCAAGAATACTGGAGCTTTTGTATTTAGATCTGTTTGGCCCAGTCAAACCTCTAAGCATAAATGGGATAAAATAAACCTTAGTAATCATAGATGATTACTCAAGGTTCACTTGGGTCATCTTTGTTAAAGAAGAAAAAGACTCTAGATAAACTCCCTGATTTTCTACACAAGATCACCAAACAGAAGGAGATGAGTATAACTACTATCGGAACAGATCGAGGAACAAAATTTCTCAACCAAAAGATTGAAGCATACTGCAATAAGATGGGGATCACTCATCAAACATCAGCTGCTCGAACTCCTCAACAGAATGGAGTTGTTGAAAGGAGAAACAGATCTCTAAAAGAAGCAGCTCGCACAATGCTTAATGCAACCAATCTACCAAACAAGTTCTGGGCAGAAGCCATATACACAGCCTGCTATACTCAAAACAAATCATCCATCACACTCAGACATGGAAAGACACCATATGAGATTTGGAACAACAGAAAGCCTAAGATCTCTTACTTTCGAACTTCTGGTTGTTTGTGTTACATACACAATACTGGGAAATCTCAATTGAAGACTTTTGATAGCAAAACTGATCCTAGAATATTCTTAGGATATTTTGATGTCAGTAAAGCATATCGAGTCTACAATAAGAACTCTCACATTGTGGAAGTAACACCTCATATTGTTTTTGATGAGTCCACTGTTGAGTACAGGCCACAGGATGAAAAACAGATAGATAACCAGATGACTACTAGAAAATTGAATGAGATACTACTAGAAGACATTCTAATCTGGAAGTCAAAGAGAGATGATGAAGAAATTAATACTCCACCTATTGCTGAAGAAATCATACAGCAAGGGGGAACAACTCAACATGATCTGGATGAAGACAGATCACCAAGTAATGAAACAGTTATTACAGAGGATCATCAATCTGATAACTCAGATCCAGAGGCATGACCAAATGAGAATCCATTTCAAACTCCATCATCAGCACACACTGAATTTAAGGATCCAACAGCTCAACTTGACCTTGACATATCTGATGAAGAGATGACTAGGAGAAGAAGATGGATACAAGATCATCCACCAGAACAGATTGTTGGGAACCCATCAGATCGTGTGAAGACAAGAAGAATTCACCCGTAGCCAGACTAGAAGCAATAAGGCTATTCTTAGCATATGCTGCACACAAACGGTTCAAGGTATACCAGATGGATGTCAAAAGTGCCTTCTTAAATGGTATCCTTGAAGAAGAAGTCTATGTGGAACAGCCACCTAGATTTGAAGAAGCTGATCGAAATCAGAAAGTATACAGACTGACAAAAGCAGTCTATGGTCTAAAACAAGCCCCTAGAGCTTGGTATGAGACCTTATCAACATTCCTACTAGAATCTGGATTCAGAAGAGGATCAATTGACAAGACCTTGTTCATCATCAAAGTCAAAGAGAATATCCTTCTAGTACAGATCTATGTTCATGATATCATTTTTGGATCTCAATCCACCTATTTATGTGACAAATTTGCTGAACTTATGAAAAATAAGTATCAAATATCCATGATGGGGGAGATGAGTTTCTTTTTAGGTTTGCAGGTCAAGCAGGAACCAGATGGTATCTTCATTAATCAAACAAAATACATCAACGATCTGCTAACTAAATTTGGGATTAAAGACAGTTAAAATCCTAATGCAGACCAATGGGAAAATTGATCCTAATCCAGAAGGAAAACCAGCCAATATTACACAATACAGATGGATCATAGGATCACTACTATACCTAACTGCCAGTCGACCTGACATCACATTTGCAGTAGGTGTATGTGAAAGATATCAAGCAAATCCCAAAGAGTCTCACATGGAAGCAGCTAAGAAGATATTAAGATATCTCAAGGGAACAACCCATATTGGATTATGGTATCCATGTGAAGACAACTTTGAGCTAACTGGATACACAGACTCAGATTACACTAGATGTAAGCTGGACAGAAAGTCAACATCGGGTACTTGTCAGTTCCTGGGAAATAAATTAATCTCTTGGTTTTGCAAGAAACAGACATCTGTTGCCACATCAACCACAGAAGCAGAATATATGGCAGCTGGAAGTTCTTGTGCACAAATACTATTGTTAAGACAACAGCTCAAAGACTATGAGATCGATGTCAAAGAGATACCCATTTTCTGTGATAGCTCAAGTGCTATAGTTATCACACAGAACCCTGTTTTGCATACTGGATGCAAACATGTGGACGTAAGACATCATTTTATAAGAGATCATGTTTGAAAGAAAACATGTACAGAGAGCTGACATTCTCACTAAAGCATTACCAGAAGAAAGGTTCAAGATGCTTTGTGGTAAATTGAGACTATTAAATCTTGAAGATAGGACCAGATTGCCATAAATCAAATCAAATTCAAAATTCCAACAGGAAACTTGAACCAGATCGATACAAATAAGATTTAAAATTCCAACTGGAAATTGACACCAGATCATCCAAATAGAAGATTGATGATCAGATTGTTTAAATTCCAACCGGGAATTATTAGCAGATCGTCACACAAGATTAATGTGCAAAACTTGAAAGTGGCATAAACAGATCGATGGTACTAACAACAGTTCGTTAATTAGGAGATCGATTTGGACCAGATTACTAGATGCCACGTGGATATTAATTAAATCCTTTAATAATATTTCCATTACTTTGTCAAGGGAGAAAGTCAACAAGATACGGCGATTATGTCATAATTCCTATATCTAATACTGACATAAATATACCAAATCTTTTATTTTTGATGATTAAGTACAGTGTTTGGGAAACGTGATCGAGGAGATATTTACCAAATCAAGAAAAAGGAAGAGAAGTGACGGTAACAACAACAATGTGCCTCACTACAACCGTAGGATCAAGCGCGTGTATCAAACGCGAGAAAAGAAAATAATAGACCATAGTCTATAACACGGAGAAGCGGGAAAAGCTAAAAAAGGGAAGAAAATCAATTAAAATATTACTCTCCCTTATAACTTATCTATCTCTATATATACATTTTGATAAGGCGGTTCGTCTATCACTTACATACACTGTTCTTCTTCCTTAAACACTTAGCGAAATATTCTCCCTTTCAAAATCTCTCAATCCTCAAATATCTCTCTGTTTTTACCAATATGGCGCCCAAATCTTCACTATTTCTTGAGCAAGTGAACTTCTTGAAACCTTATATTCATCAAGATCTTTTCGCAGTTCTTGATACCTTCGGTTTTCATAAACTGGACAAGGCCTTCGACCTTGTTAGACGCTGCAGAGGTTTAAAATTTTTATGAGTTTTCTTTTAACTGCTCTATGTTTTGAATGCCTTGAGTTTTCATTAAACTTATACTGAAAATCTGCTTTATCTATTCTGCATTCTTATGAACACTTGCACTGTAGTATAGAAACTGCTATTTGGGAACTCATTCTTCATTGATGGAAGGATAATGCTCACATATATACATTGTTTTGACTTTGCTGTAGGATTTCACAATATCATTACCACCCATCCTGCCCACTTCTTGCCCAAAGAAGTAGCTACATTTTATCTCTCGTGGCAAGGAGAGAAGGGTGGAAATGAAGCAACTATCAGGGTTAGCAAAGGGAATACTATCAGCAACACCACATACAACGTACTAAACATTATAGACAATGTTTACAAGTTGAAGGATGAAGGTCTCACTCTGGGAGACATAAGCGAAGAGCAACTTCAGGAGGCTGTGGAGATGGTGATGGTAGTGCCCATTCGCTACTTGAACAAGATGTTCAACAGAGCACTACTCGCACCCGAATTCAAGATTATTTTTGAGTTTGTCCAGGGAATTTTCTTGAACCACAATGGCTCTTACGACCAGGTCACTCTCGAGAAGTTCAAGATCTTGGCTGCTGTCGTGGTTAACCTACCGGTTAACTGGAGCAGAATACTATTTGATCTCTTGGCTAAGGAGGCTAAGATGATTACTTTTGTTAAAGGAGACAACCCTGGGATTGAGGTAAAGAGGAGCAGCTTAAGGCACTCCACCAAAATCAACTACATGCTGGAATCCTTCTTTGCTCAACACAAGTGGGATACCATAGTAGAGTTCAACACCAGATTGCACTTTCTGAAGGACCAGCTCCAGATTGAAATGTCTATGGGCATTTCTGTTAACCTGATTGCAAGGGTGACTGACCCTGTTTTTGCAAATGCACTGATGGAGATGGGAAGCTCCAACCCGATCTGGGTCCCACCATCTGCCCCTGCAGAGATCCACAAAATCCAAAGTTACAAAAGAGAAGCAAGTCGAAAGGACCCCCACCAAAAGAATTACAAGGAGAGCGAGCTCAGTTGATATTGACGCCTCCACTACAGCCCAACAACCGAAACAAAAGAGAAGGAGGTTACAAAAACTGGCAGAACCTGTGGAGGAAGCCCAGGCTGAAGAAACTGTCATCCCTCAACAGGAGGTTGAGGAGGAGGAAATTTTGGTGGCCGGACCACCAGAGGACATGGCTCCTATCTCATCCTTGGACCCAGGACAGGTCAAGAATTTTTCTCCAGCTCATACTACAAGTCCATCATCTGCTAAACCTTTAGAGCAGATCGATGAGGAAGTCGAAGGAGAAGATGAATCTACTGATGAGGAGGAAGAAATGAAAAAGGCAGAGACTGTTGTGAAAATGCTTGAAACAGAAGCAGATCACTCTGTACTTAGGACATTTCCTGGGATACAGCTCACTCAAGAAACTTATGAAACAGCTAGACGGCTCAAATTTCTCTTGCTCATCAAGGACAAAGAATTCTATGTCCTTGATGCCCTTCTCCGAACCAGATCAATACATGCTCTGAAGATAGAAGAAACCACCTTGCTCAATATTTTCACTGCCTCTTCCGTAGCTGAGCTAAGAGAGACTTACAAACCAGACATCGTAGGCATGTCTAAATTTGAAGCCAACGAACTCCAGATCGACCTCAGATCTAAATATGAAAAAGCAAACATGCTGAAATTTTATGAAAGCATTGAAGAGGGAGTAGTTGAGGAAATAGGAGTTGAAGCTGAACCTTCTGATGCTCACCAACAGGGTGCAACAACAACAGAACCTGAACCAGATCAGCACATGGCTGATGCTGGAGAGTAGATTGTGGAGACCACTGCACATGCTGAGGGGGAACCAGCCAAAACAAGTAAGATTCCAATAGCAGTGGTCAGTTATCCATAAGAGGAACTTGAACCAGCTGGACAGAGGGTGGGAGGGAAGCTTATTGACGATATATATACCCCTGTTGTCGCAGCAAAAATGGATGAATTTGTAGAGATGACAAATTTGGAGGACATATTGATGACCCAGCATCAATCACTGTCAAATGAACAAGTGAAGGACCTCATCTCTCACAAAGTGGACAAGTTTATGTACGGGACTCTCTCTACAGTCCAAGACCAGGCCACCAGGGTACTTACTGAATTCAACAATCATTTGAAATCCCATGTGGACCAGGTGGACTCGGAGTTAAGGAGAATCTGTAGATTGAAGCTTGAAGAGCTAAGTAAAAAGATGGACGATGATCGCTCTGCTGCAGAAGAGAGGAAGGCACAGATTGATCAGACTATAGTCACAATGGAGCGTAAAGTCAATGAAATGTACAAGATTGTGACTGAATTTGCAAAGAAAGAGAAGGACATGGTCCATGACATTGTCAAGGAGCAGACAGATAGCATCGCTGGTGAAGTGATAAAAGAAGCTAATGCAGAAACCAGATCGATGTTCAGGAAATTTGAAACTGATGGAAAAGATTTTGTGGCCAGAAAGATGAGCAAACTGCGCTACCCAATGAAGGCTCTAATTTACTCATTCTTTGATGAGATTGGAATGATAAAAGAAGAGCAAGAAAGTTTCACTGCCAATCTGGCCTCAGCAAAAACCTCACTACAAAAGCAGATTGACGATTCTAACCTCAACATCACATCACTGCTTACACAAAAGGTTGATTCAGACAAGGAAATAAAGGAGATGAAGGAGGCGATCACCTCCCTTAGTGCACTCATCAGTCTGTATGTTGATGTCGAAAAGTGGGAAGGATCCAAGAAGAAGAAGGAGAAAGGGAAGGAGGTTATAGTTGAGAAAGGGAAGAAGATGATTGCGAAGGGGAAGTTGCAATCTGGTGCACCTGAGCAGCAGATAACACCAGAACGCTCCAGCCCACCATCTGCCCCAACACAGAAAGCATCCAGGTCATCCTCAAGCAAATCAAGTCAACCACTGAAGAGGAAGAAACGATCTGGATTCGGTTCGTCCTCATCTGCTCCTATCAGAACAACGAAGACTAAAGAAGGAGAGACCAACTGGGTCCCAGAAAACTTAAAAGAAGGATGGGAAGGACTACAATATGGCTTCATTATGTGTCGCTATTTTTCTCAAAGAACCAGCATACAGCGAGGGGACACCTAATGAGGCATTCAACCTCTACCTAGACTTAAACGATGCAAAAGATCTGGTAGAAGCTATAAGAGCAGCAGCAGCAAAAGTCCAGATTACAATAACTGCCCCGGAGAGGGAATTCAGAACTTGCCCCAACATACCTGGCATTGAGCTCCCAGACAAGACATTTCTGCTCACATTCATAAATCAGCTTACAGAGAACAGAGGCTACAAAATTGATGCTGAAGATCCAGACTACATAAGGGTGAGAGAAGGAGTCTATGAGAGTGTGCAACTAATCTCAGATGAAACCCGAGCAAAAATGAAGAAACAACAAGAAGAGAGGAGGAAGAGCAGATAGTTATACATTTTCATATCTCTTACTATCTGTAATTCCAAAATTTCTTGTTGGTCCCGAAAGAGCAAGGTTTGGTGTATGGGGGGGGGGGGGAATACACCAAATACAAACTTTTCAGTTTACTTGTTAAATTATCAGAGAGTTCAAGCTATTCTTATTTAAGAAATTGCTCGGCAGATGACTGACCAGATCCATACTCAGATCGATACCAGATTAGTCCAAACAGATTGCTCTCTAGTGAAAACACTTAGTCAATAATAAGAGTGATCTTATTATCTTCTGGGTGTTGTGTGCGCGGAAATATGGTGGATTTAATGAGTGCTCTTATAAGAAAACCTTTAAAGATAGTCAAATCGTTAAGCAGATTGATTGATATGCAGTTTGTATGATAGTGCAGAATGTTAGAGTAATAAACAACTGAAAAGTAAAGATGCAAGAAAGTAAATGACACAGTTGTTTAACGTGGTTCGGGAATTCCCTACGTCCACGATCCGGTCAAAGCTAGACCAGATTATCCAATACTAGGATGCTCTGCTTCTTTATACTCATGGAGAACGAGTCACAAGTATCAATTAAAGCTAGAGAGATACCTATGCACGAAGTGAGGGTCGTGTCCCTTTACAACAGATTACCTCTACGTTACCACTAGAAACCTACTAGCTAGTATGGTGTTCTACTTTCTCTTGACAAGATAGACATCAATCGAGGTTGGGTTGGTGTGATGAAGAATCACAGGTCTTTTGAAGCTCTTAGTCTGGATCAAGAAGGCTTCAGAGTATGTTCGTAGTATATATCGCGTGTATATCTTGTATCTTATCTTTCCAGATTTTGAACTTCAAATTTCTATAGGTATTGAATTGAAAATTCTAGCCGTTGTTGATTGGCGTGAGACAGATGGTAGATTGCCAATCAATGATGTCCACCATATCTCTTCTTGCCATGTAGATAACGCTGACTCAATCTTTAAGATATGGAAAGCAGATTGCTAACGATCTCTTTCCTTCTTTATGTTCTATCGAAGATTTCCAATCCCTGTTGGGTAGGCTTCAGTCTTGACGTGGCAAGAGCATATGATGTCTAGGATGATGTCAGCTGGTGGATTGATGACTCAATCGATCTAGTGCCTCGCTGTAGATATCGATCTGGCCACTGTCTGTTACAGCAGATCGATTCCTTTAGGCGTGAAATCTTGACCTTCATCCTATACTAAGTTGAGATTGACTTCTATAGGAATATTTCCTTTACATATCAAGTCATCTTCTAATCTGTTATAACAGGATTCACTTTATGTCTAGTGATCTATTTTACACGTGGAACAGTTTTAAACTCTGAAACAACTAAGAGTGTTTCGAAAGACCATCATCAAAACTAGATATATTAGGGTTCCCAACAATTTCCCCCTTTTTGATGATGTTGAAACCACATTTTACAATAATGTCCTAGCAACTCTTAAGAGTGATCTGATTTGATGACCAGATGGATGATTATTCGTTATTTAGGTTATAACGATTTAAGACATTTTATATGTGTTCTGGACAATAGGGTGTTGTCTTCAGAAACTTCAAAGAAACTTCCATAGATAAGGCATAATCAGATTACAGTTCATCAAGACAAAAATAAGAATTACAGATCATAATGATGTGAAAAGATAAACTATCTGCTCTTCCTTCTCTCCTCTTGTTGTTTCTTCATCTTTGCCCTGGTTTCATCCGAAATTAGTTGCACACATTCATAAACACCTTCTCTAACCCTTATGTAATCTGGGTCTTCGGCATCCACCTTGTAGCCTCTGTTTTTGGCAAGCTGGTTTATGAATGTGAGTAGAAATGTTTTATCTGGGAGGTCAGTGCCTGGAATGGTGGGGCACGCTCTGAATTCTTTCTCCGGGGCAGTGATCTGGATTTTAGCTTTTTCTGCAGCCTTCCTTATTTCTTCAACCAAGTCCCCTGCCTCATTCAGATTCAGATTCAGGTAGCGTTGAAATGCCTCATTGGGTGTTCCCTCGATGTATGCAGGCTCTTTAAGGAAGTATCTGCACATGATGAAGGCGTTCTTGAGTCCTTCCCATCCATCTCTTAGATGATCTGGCACCCAGTTGGTCTCTCCGGATGATCTGATGAGAGCAGAAGGCCAACTGGATCCAGTTCTCTTCCTTTTCTTTTGTGGTTGGCTCGATCTGCTGGAAGATTTTGACTTTGGAGTTTGAGCAGATGGAGTAGATGTTGGTGCAGATGGTGGGCTGGTGGATTGTGGTGCTATCTGCTGCTCAGGTTGAGCCTTCTCCTTTTCCTTCCCCTTCACAGTAGTGGGCTTCTTTCCATTCACAGATCCTTCCCCCTTTTCGACATCATCAACAATCATATTGATGAGTGCCCGTAGGGAAGTGATCTCTTCCTTCATTACCTTGATCTCTTTATCTGAGTCAACCTTTTGTGTAAGCAGTGAGGTAATGTTGAGATTTGAATCATCGATCTGCTTTTGGAAAGATGTTTTTGTTTTGAGCAGATCAGCTTTATACTCTTCTTGATCTTCTTTTATAGCCCCAATCTCATCAAAGTAGACGTCAAGCATGGTTTTTGTTGGGTAGCCCAGATCATACAGCTTCCTTTCCACAAAATTCTTCCCATCTGTTTCGAATCTTCGAAACATGGCCCTGGTTTCAGAGTTGGCGGCCTGGATTACTTCAGCAGAAATACCATCAGTCTGTTCCTTGACAATCGTATGCACCATGTCCTTCTCATGCTTTGCAAACTCAGAAATGATCTTGTACATTTCATTGACCTTGAGCTGCATTGACCCAAGAGTCTGATCGATCTGTGCCTTTCTCTCCTCTGCAGCAGATCGATCATCATCCATCTTTTTACTGAGCTCCTCAATCTTCAGTCTGCATATCCTTCTCAAATTAGAGTCAACCTGGTCAACGTGAGTTTTCAGGTGGTTGTTGAACTCTGTGAGAATGCGAATTGCTTCATCTTGTACGGTGGAGAGGGTTCCATACATGTACTGGTCCACCTTTCTGGAGATTAAGTCACTTGAGTTTTTGACAGTGATTGATGTTGCGTCATCAATATGTCCTCCAGAGTCGTCATCTCCACATAGTCTTCCATCGTAGCTGCGACAACTTGGGTATAGATATCATCTGTCTGTATGCCTCCCACCCGCTGTCCAGCTGGTTTAGATTCTTCTGGAGCTTGATTAACAACTGCACTTGGAATGGTGATTTTCTCGGCTGGTTCCCCCCCAGCCTGTGTAGTGAGGTTTGCTGTTTGGTCTGCAGCATCAGCTAAGTGCTGATCTGGTTCTGTTTCTGTTGGGGCTACACCCAGTTGGTGTTGTTCTGCTTCAGCTCTTGCTTCCTCCACAACTCCTTCTTCAATGCTGTCATAAAAATCCAGCATATTGGCCTTCTCATAAGCAGATCGAAGATCAATCTGCAGTTCATTTGCTTCATATTTGGACATGCCGAGGATATCTCGCTTGTATGTCTCCCTGAGCTCAGCTATGGAAGAAGCAGTGAAGGTATTGAGCAGGGTGGCCTCTTCAACCTTCAGTGCATGTATGGATCTGGTTCTGAGCAGGGTGTCCAAGACATAAAACACTTTATCTTTCATGAGCAACAAAAATTTGAGCCGTCTGGCCGCTTCATATGTTTCTGGGGTGAGTTGGATCCCAGGGAAAGTTCGAAGAATAGAGTGATCCTGCCTCTGTTTCCAACATCTTTACCACTGTTTCTGCCTTCTGTAACTCCTCCTCCTCATCTGTCGACTCCTCTTCTCCCTCGACCTCCTCATCAATCTGCTCAAGATGTTCTGCAGATGATGGACTGGCTGTGTGTGCGGGGGAGAAATCCTTGATCTGGCTGGGATCCAAGGATGAAATGGGAGCTACATCCTCTGGTGGTCCACCCACCAAGACCTCTTCCTCCTCAACCTCCTGTTGAGGGAGAATGGTTTCTGCAGCAGCAGGTTCTTCAACCGGGACTTCATCAGCTAGGTTTTGAAGTCTTCTGCGTTTGGGTTTGGGTGGCTGAGCTGCTGTGGAGGTATCAGTGTCAATGGAGCTGGCTCTTCTGGTTACTCTTTTGGGAGGAGTCCTTTCAGAGGGTTTGTCTTTTGTTACCCTTGATTTTGTGGACTTCTCGGTTGGGGCAGTAGGTGGGATCCAGATGGGGTTAGAACTACCCATCTCTGTCAGTGCATTTGCCACCACAGGGTCAATCACCCTTGCAAGTAAATTAGCAGAGATGCCCATTGACATCTCGATCTGGTGCTGGTCCTTTGGGAAGTGATGTCTGGTGTTAAACTCAACAAGTGTATCCCACTGGTGTTGTGGAAAGAAGAATTCCAGCATGAAGCTGATTTTGGTGGAGTGTCTTAGGCTGCTCCTCTTTACTTCAATCCCTGGTTTGCCTCCTTTGACAAACATGATCATCTTGGCTTCCTTAGCCAAGAGATCGAATAGGATCCTGCTCCAGTTAACCGGTAGGTTAAGGACGATGGCAGCCAGGATTTTGAACTTCTCTGGGGTAACCTGGTCATAAGACCCATTGTGGTTCAAGAAAATTCGCTGTACGAATTCAAACAAAATCCTGAACTCTAGTGCGAGCAAGGCTCGGGTAAACATCTTGTTCATATATTGGATTGGTACTATCATCACCATCTCTACAGCCTCTTGAAGTTGTTCTTCTGTTAGATCCCCAAGGTCAAGACCTTCATCTTTCAGCTTATAAACATCATTAATGATGTTTATGACGTTGTAAGTGGTGTTACTGATGGTGTTCCCCTTGCTAACCCTAATGGTTGCTTCATTTCCACCTTTTTCTCCCTGCCACGAGAGATAGAAGGCGGCGACTTCTTTAGGTAAGAAGTGGACTGGATGGGAAGTGATGATATTGTGAAACCCTACAAGAGATCAACCAATATATGTGAGCACTATCCTTCCATCAATGAAGTATGAGTGCCCAGAACAGTTTACAGAGTCTAGCATTCTATATCATAGTACCAGTAAACACATACTTGAAGATGGATAAAGACAGTTTTCAATACAGGTTCGAGAAATTTTATAATAACATGATATAGAGCAGTTAAAGACAATCAACACATAAATATTAAACATTTGCAGCGTCGAACAAGGTCGAATGCCTTGTCCAGTTTATGAAACCCGAAGGTATCAAGAACTGCGAAAAGGTCTTGATGGAGGTATGGTTTCAGAAAGTTCATTTGATCAAGAAACTGTGAGGATTTGGGTGCCATATTTGCTAAAACAGAGTGATTTTCGAAGGGAGAGAGAATTGGAAAGGAGAAAAGTTTTGCTGAGTGTTCGATGATTATAAGTGTAAGTGATAGATGAAACGCCGTATCAATTATATAAGCAAATGGGGGGATAAGTAAAGTAATAAAATATTTAGAAATCCTTCCCTTTTTCTATTTTTCCCGCCTTTCCATGGTATAGGTTTGCAGCCTATTACCGCCTCTATTGATCGTATGATGTACGCGCTTTTGATCGTGGGGTTGAGGAGTGGCGCGTGATTGTTTTGCATTGTCGAAAAGCTTCCTTTTTCTTGGTTTGATAAATATCTTCTTAATTACTGTTCCCAAACATAGTATCAATCATCACAAAAATAGAAGATTTGATATATGGTGTCAGGAATTAGATATATGGTATAATTAGTCGTTGTATATAGTTGACTTTTCACCCTTAACCAAGTAATGGGAAAATTAATAAGGAATATTAATTTAATATCCACGTGTCTGGTTAGTCATTTGGTTTAGATCGATCTGTTTGTTAGTGAGCTGTTCCCAACTTATCGATCTATTCCAGTCACTTTCTAGTTTGGTCATTAATCTGGTGTGATGATCTTTTTGCTAATTCTCAGTTGGAATTTGATTGATCTGTTAGACAATGTACGTGGATTTAGTGATCTGATATTAATTCCCAGTTGGAATTTTTGCATAGCCTGGTCTTAATCAATCTGGTTTATATCAATCTGGTGGTAATTTCTTGTTTGGAGTTTTTGTAACCTGTCTTCATTGATCTGGTCTAAATCTACCTGGTTGATATTCCCTGTTGGAATATTGATCTGGTTTTGTCCTAGGTTGATCTGTCTCTTTCTTCAAGATTTAATAGTCCTAATTTTCCACAAAGCATCTTGAATCTCTCTTCTAGTAATGCTTTAGTGAGAATGTCTGCTCTCTGGACTTCAGTGTGTATCTTCTCGATCTGTACATGTTTTCTTTCAACATGGTCCCTTATGAAGTGATGTCTTACATCTACATGTTTGCATCTAGTATGCAAAACAGGATTCTGTGTGATTGCTATAGCACTAGAGCTATCGCAGAAAATTGGTATCTCTTTGACATCGATCTCATAGTCTTTGAGCTATTGTTTTAACCATAATATTTGTGCACAACAACTTCCAGCTGCCATATATTCTGCCTCTGTGGTTGATGTGGCAACAGATGTTTGTTTCTTTGAGAACCAAGAGACCAGTTTGCTTCCTAGAAACTGACATGTACCAGAAGTTGACTTTCTGTCTAACTTGCATCCAGCATAATCTGAATTTGTGTATCCAGTAAGCTCAAGGTTGTCTTCACATGGGTACCATAATCCTAAGTGGGCTGTTCCCTTAAGATATCTTAATATCTTTCTAGCTGCTTCCATGTGAGACTCTTTGGGATTTGCTTGATATCTTGCACATATACCTACTGCAAATGTGATGTCAGGTCGACTAGTAGTTAGGTAAAGTAATGATCCTATGATCCCTCTATATTGTGTGATATTAGCTAGTTTCCCTTCTGGGTCAGGACCGATTTTCCCATTGGTCTGCATTGGGATTTTCACTGGGTTACTGTCTTTGATCCCAAATTTGGTTAGCAGATCGTTGATATATTTGGTTTGATTTATGAAGATGCCATCTGGTTCTTGCTTGACCTGCAGTCCTAAAAAGAAACTCATTTCCCCCATCATGGACATTTGATACTTATTTTTCATAAGTTCAGCAAATTTGTCACATAAATAGGTGGATTGAGATCCAAATATGATATCATCTACATAGATCTGTACTAGGAGGATATTTTCTTTGACTTTAATAATGAATAGAGTCTTGTCAACTGATCCTCTTCTGAATCCAGAATCTAGTAGAAATGATGATAATGTCTCATACCAAGCTCTAAGTGCTTGTTTAAGAACATAGACTGCTTTTGCTAGTCTATATACTTTCTGGTTCGGATCTGCTTCTTCAAATCCAGGTGGCTGTTTCACATAGACTTCTTCTTCAAGGATACCATTTAGAAAAGCACTTTTGACGTTCATCTGGTATATCTTGAACCTTTTATGTGCGGCATATGCTAAAAATAGCCTTATTGCTTCTAATCTGGCTACGGGTGCAAATGTTTCATCAAAATCAATGCCTTCTTGTTGATTATAGCCTTTAGCTACTAATCTGGCTTTGTTTCTGACTACTTCACCATTCTCATCCCGTTTATTTTTGAACACCCATTTTACACCAATCACACCTTGTTGTTTGGGTCTGTCCACGAGATACCAGACCTCATTCCTTTTGAACTCATTGAGTTCTTCTTGCATTGCTGTTATCCAATCTGCATCTTGTAGAGCTTCATGAGCATTAGCTGGTTCAATGCGAGACAGATAACAACTCAGCAAAGTACTTTCTCCATGCATTCTTCTGGTTTTCACACGATCTGATGGGTTCCCAACGATCTGTTTTGGTGGATGGTCTTGTATCCATCTCCTTCTCCTGGTCATCTCTTCATCGGATATCTCAGGATCAGGTTGATCTGTTGGTTCCTCAAATTCAGGGTGTGATGTAGAAGATGGTTGAAATGGATTCTCGTTAAGGTTTTCTTCTGAGTTTGGACTTTCAGAATGATTATCTTCTGCAATGACTGTTTCATTTCTTGGTGATCTGTTTTCATCCAGATCTTGTTGAGTTGTTCCCCCTTGCTGTATGATCTCTTCAGCAATAGGTGGAGTACTACATTCTTCATCATCTCTCTTTGAATTCCATATAAGAATGTCATCTAGCAAAATCTCATTTAGTTTCCTAGTAGTCTCCTGATTATCAGTCTGTTTTTCATCCTCTGACCTGTACTCAATAATAGACTCATCAAAAACAACATGAGGTGTTACTTCTACAATATGAGAATTCTTATTGTAGATTCGATATGCTTTACTAACATCAGAATATCCTAAGAATATTCCAGGATCAGTTTTGCTATCAAAAGTCTTCAATTGTGATTTCCCATTATTGTGTATGTAACACAGGCAACCAAAAGTTCGAAAGTAAGAAATCTTAGGCTTTCTGTTGTTCCAAATCTCATATGGTGTCTTTCCATGTCTGATTGTAATGGATGATCTGTTTTGAGTATAGCAGGCTGTGTATATGGCTTCTGCCCAGAACTTCTTTGGTAGATTGGTTGCATTAAGCATTGTGCGAGCTGCTTCTTTTAGTGATCTGTTTCTTCTTTCAACAACTCCATTCTGTTGAGGAGTTCGAGCAGCAGATGTTTGATGAGTGATCCCCATCTTATTGCAGTATGCTTCAATCTTTTGGTTGAGAAATTCTGTTCCTCGATCTGTTCTGATAGGGGTTATACTCATCTCCTTCTGTTTGGTGATCTTGTGTAGAAAGTGTCACAGCCCAATTTCTTAACCCTATCTTAGCCAAGAGATTAGGCCATGACTTAACTAACTTGGAAGAAACTCAAGCAATTGATGTATAAACACAAAGGAATTCAAATAAACCTTCGCGAAAAATAGGGCAGGGCTGACACCTCAACTTCGAAAGCTCATAACTTTCTCGTATGAACTCCGAATTAAGATCCGAAAGAACCGTTGGAAAGGTATCGAAAAGATCTTTCAAATGACACCAATTTCAGAAAATTCGGACAAGTAAAACGTGCAGAAAAGGGGAAAACAGAGGCTGCCCTGTTTCTGACGAATTTCAAGTTTATGCAATTTATGAACTTTGAGTTCCCAAACTAACAACGATCATCCCAAACAACCATGGAAGAGACGTAGAACACGTTAACTCACAAAGAAAATTACCACAATGGGTAACAAAGGCCAACCTAATGTCACGGTATCAAACGATCAAATGACGACAAACAAAGGTTCGCAACGGAACATATCAACATACTAAAGAAAATAAAGTGTCAAGTTTACTCAACAACAAGAGTGGATGATCATAATTATAACAACACTACTTCAACCACTAAATACATATATGGTCAAGACAAAGGGACAACAAGCCCATAACCAGCATTCATCCCCATCTTCATCGCCGCTGCTCAACCTGCAAATGTAAATGAATATGCAAGGCATGAGTACGATGTGTACTCAGTGGGCACATTGCCAAACTTTTCTTAAAAACATGTTCTTGTGACTTGCAATAGCTTTCTTTAAAACTGAAACTTTTCATGCTCAACTGTAACATAAATAAAACATGTAAAACATGCTGGTGTCTGCAGACAAAATCTTTTAAACATACCATATCTACGCACTTCTTGTGCTGAGAGGTAGGCCTCCCTCTCAAACACTATGACCGGCCGATCCGCTCACCGGCTCATGGTCACATATGTGTACACAAACCCTTACCGGCAGCTCGTCCGGCATAGGGCCGATATCGTAATTCTCTCGTAGATAGGCAATGCAATCATGCTAAAAACATGCAAGTCACATCTTTTCAAAATAACATGCATTAGCAAGTTTCATAAAAACAATGCATACTTTAAAAGAATGTGCCCACCTGATTGACTTATGTTAGATAAGTCGAAGGCTCGTCCTCTTCTTGCTTAGGATCTGTATCTCTTCTTCTTACTCCACTTGTACCTTAATTATATAAATTTGGAGTATGTTAGAAAGATATCACTCCACAAATTCTTATTGATCTTTGCTTATGTAAATAAAATCCTTCGTCTTAACTTGGAGTATTAAGACTCTACTTTCTTTCGGGTCATTGCATCCTTTAACTACTCCATTACGTATCATCTTATAATTACACATACTTATGTATTCTAAGCTTACTTATACCCTTAACATCATACTTAGCTTACACCATCTTACTATTTCACTCTTAAAAATCAACTAACAATTTCTAACTTTCATATATCTAGCTCTTTCACTCTAGCAAATTTACATTAACCATCATCTTTTTCCCTTATCTCAAATATGATCTTGGATCACCCAAATAACTCTTCTACTTATAACTTTAGAACATCCCCTTCTCCAAGCATTTTATGATTCTTTATGAAATGATAATTTTTTCTTCAATCTCTTGATCTATCTATGCTTACTATCATCTAATTAACTCTAATTCAACATCACCTAAGCAAATTACCATCAACATATATATAAACCATGAACTTCATACATTCTTAGATTTTTAGAAATCAAATTCTAGTATATGAAAAATTCCCAATAAATTATTCTAAGCTTTATTCATGCCATTGAACTCAATTATGATCTCAAATTATACAAATAAAATCAAAATCTTATTGAAAATTTCTTCCTAATTTTCGGTCACTATGAACATTTAAGATGTTTGAATTTTTGCTCTAATTTCTTTCTCTAATCATATTTATTAGTTCCTAATGACACTTATCCATGCTTAAATCAAACAATTCCATTCAATTTCCACCAATTCAAATTAGGGTTCTTATGGAAGATTTAGGGAAAATCTAATTATTCATCATTTCTAACAATTCTTTGCAAAATCATACTTAGAACATGATGTTCTATTTAATTACTACAACTTATATAAAAATCAACATCATATCTTATGAATTATGAACATAACCTATCATGGATAGATAGACAACCTCTCTTCAAATTCTACAAATTAAAGAGGTAAAGATGATGGAATAATACCTCAAAGGTGATTATCTCTTGAAATTGAGCCTCAAATTTAACTTAGAACTTGAATTATGGAGGAGAAAATTTCTTGTCTATGGAGGAAGTGTGGTGCACGAAAATGAGGGGAAGGAGGAGGTGGAAGATGATGAAATATGATAAGGATGGCTTTCTTATATATTAAGTATAAGATTTTTTTATTAATTAAATAATTTGATAATTATCCACTTAGCTCTAGGGGCTTCTAGAAGGTCCCACCTCCTCGATTTTCGTGCATCGAGATCTTAATGCTGGATTACTCATCTCGACACAAGGAATCCACCGGTTCAGACCGTTCGCGATTCCGAGTTCAGATGAACGAATTATTCGAGTTTTACCTTACCGAATGAATTTAATTACATAAATTCCTTTCTAAAGCAATATTTTCTAACAAAATCCTCATAATAATCTCTTCTATGTATCTTAGAAAATTGGGCTTGATTTATAAATATTGCTACGGCTGTCGAATTCCCAAATTGAATTCCTGCCGAAAACTAATTAAATTATTATCGAAATTGCAATAATAAATTTTTATTCTTTCTTTTATCTGTTTTCAAGCTTAATGGAATTTCTAATTCCATTTTTCTATGTTATCTAATAGATAAAAATTTTCTCTTCTGAGGGGCATGCGTTGTCTGAGTTTATTCTATCTCAACCCCTTTCTTTTATCTCTAATATGGAATTAATAAATTCCATTTTCTTTCTTAACGAAATATTCATAATTCTTTCTTCTAAATCGTATAATAAATTCTTCAAACTCTTCTTAATCTCATATAAATATTCTCTTAGGGATGCAATGCCCTAATTAAGCTTTAATTATCATTTAATTACAACTACAGTATTTCGGGGTACTACATTCCACCCCCCTTAAATAAAATTTCGTCCCGAAATTTAGTACCTTAGATGAAGATCTCAGGATACTTCTCTTTCATTTGATCTTCTAATTCCCAAGTAGCTTCTTCTAAATCGTGATGCCTCCATTGAACTTTTACTAAAGGAATAGATTTATTCCTTAATTTCTGCTCCTTTCGATCTAAGATGCGTTCAGGCTTTTCTTCATAGCTCAAGTCTGGTTCGGGAACCATTTCTTCTTGATGAACTATGTGTTTTGGGTCAAACACATATTTTCGTAATTGCGACACATGAAACACATTATGTACATTACCAAAATTTGGTGGTAATGCTAACCTGTAAGCCACAGGTCCTATTTTCTCTAGTATTTCATATGGTCCAATAAATCTCGGCTTTAGTTTTCCCTTTACACCGAATCGATGCACTCCTTTAGTAGGAGAAACTTTTAGGAAGACTTTATCTCCTATTTCAAAATTCAATTCGGTTCGTCGATTATCTGCATATGACTTCTGACGATCTTGAGCTTCTTGAATTCTTCTCTTTATCTGTTGTACGATCTTGATCATTTCTTCTATTGCTTCTGGTCCCAAGACTTTTCTTTCTCCAACTTCATCCCAATAAAGAGGTGATCTACACTTCTTACCGTAAAGAGCTTCATATGGCGCCATGCCAATCGTCGCTTGATAGCTGTTATTGTACGCAAACTCTACTAACGGCAAAGCTTGTTCCCATTGTTCACCTCGGTCTAACACTACTGTTCTGAGCATATCTTCTAACGTTTGAATCGTTCTTTCTGTTTGACCATCCGTTTGTGGATGAAAAGCTGTGCTGAAATTCAAACGTGTTCCCAATTCTTCTTGAAAACTCGTCCAAAACCGAGAAGTAAACTTGGTATCTCTGTCAGACGTAATGGACATAGGCACTCCATGTAAGCGAACTATTTCTCGAACGTACAATTGCGCCAACTTGTTAGCTCCATAATTAGCAGGAATTGGGATGAAATGAGCGCATTTAGTAAGTCGGTCAATGATGACCCATATAACCGTATTGCCGCGTCTCGATCTAGGTAGACCGGTTACGAAATCCATAGCTATATGGTCCCATTTCCATTCAGGAATTTCCAAGGGTTGTAGCTTCCCATATGGTCGCTGATGTAACGCTTTTACTTGTTGGCAAGCTAAGCATCGTTCTACGAATGACGCTATATCTTGTTTCATTCCAACCCATACAAATTTCTGTTTGAGATCTTGGTACATCTTCGTACTTCCGGGATGCGCTGTATAAGGCGTGCTATGGGCTTCACTCATAATTTCTTCTTTAAGCTTTTCGTCGTTAGGAACACATATTCTATCTCTGAACATGATAGCACTATCTTCAGCTTCGTGATAGTCAACAAGACCTTCAGTTCTAATCTTCATTCTTAACTTTTCTAGCTGCTCATCTTGCCGTTGTGCTGCCACTATTTTGGTTCTCAAATCAGGTTCAACCACTAAAGACACAATAATGTCTTTTGTGGTTTCTGGTGGTAGCACCACTTCTAATCTCATCTTCTCAAATTCTTTAATCAATTCTTTTTCTTGCGTAAGGGAAATTCCCATCATCATTTGGCTCTTCCTGCTTAGTGCATCTGCCACGACGTTGGCTTTACCAGGATGGTACTTGATTTCACAATCATAATCTTTGACAAGCTCGAGCCATCTTCTTTGTCGCATGTTGAGATCTTTTTGCTCAAAGAAATACTTCAAACTCTTATGATCGGTATAGATCTCACATTTTGATCCATACAAATAATGTCTCCAGGTCTTTAGCGCATGAACAACAGCAGCTAACTCTAAATCATGGGTAGGGTAATTACCTTCGTGAGGTCTCAACTGTCGTGATGCATAAGCAATCACCTTTCCCTCTTGCATCAAAACGCACCCTAAACCATTTCTCGATGCATCTGTATATAACGTATATATCTTATCGGGATCTGGTACAGTCAATACAGGTGTTGTAGTCAAACGATTCTTAAGCTCTTGAAAACTTTCCTCGCATCCCTTGGTCCACTGAAACTTTACTCCTTTTTGTAATAACTGGGTCATTGGCCTAGCTATCTTGGAGAATCCCTCAATGAATCTCCTATAATACCCGGCCAGACCAAGAAAACTTCGTATCTCATTTGGTGTGGTTGGAGACTTCCATTCTTGAACAGCTCGAACTTTAGATGGATCCACTTTAATTCCCTCTGCTGAAACTATATGTCCAAGAAAATTTACTTCTTTTAGCCAAAATTCACACTTACTAAATTTGGCATATAACTTCTCGGCTCTTAATTTTTCTAGGACAACTCTCAAGTGGATCTCATGTTCTAATTCATCCTTAGAATATATCAGAATATCATCAATGAATACTAAGACAAATTTATCAAGGTACTCATGAAAAATTCGATTCATTAGATCCATAAATACGGCTGGAGCATTTGTTAAACCAAATGGCATCACTACAAACTCGTAGTGCCCATATCTTGTTCTAAAAGCCGTTTTAGGGATATCCACTTGTCTAATCTTCAACTGGTGATACCCGGATTTCAAATCAATTTTGGAGAAAATGCCTGCTCCTCGAAGTTGGTCGAATAAATCATCTATTCGAGGTAACGGGTATTTATTCTTTAGGGTTAATTTATTTAGTTCCCTATAGTCTATGCACATTCTTAACGTTCCATCTTTCTTCTTGACAAATAGCACTGGGGCTCCCCAAGGCGACACACTCGGTCTAATGAAACCGAGGTCCAAAAGTTCTTGCAATTGGATCTTCAACTCTTGCAATTCTTTTGGAGCCATTCTATATGGTGCTTTTGAAATTGGGGCTGCTCCCGGTTCAAGGTCAATAGTAAACTCCAACTGTCTATCCGGAGGTAACCCAGGTAAAGAGTCCGGGAAAACATCTGGATATTCTCTAACTACTGGTACATCTTCAACCTTCTTCTTAGGTTGATCTTCCCCAACTAAATGTACTAAGTAAGCACGAGTCTCACTATCTTTCATCATCTTTTCTACTTGCAAAGTAGAAATTATGGAAACTCGTTTTTTTCTCTCATTGATGCCATAAAAGCAACTAGATTCCTTTCCTGGGGGTTGGAAAGATATTTCACGTTGCTCACATCGAATCGTCGCGAAATTTTGGGTTAACCAATCCATTCCTAAGATAAGATCGGTATCCCACATGGGTAATAAACGTAACGATTCAGCTTTCAACTTAAGGGATCCTAACTCAAATTCTAAGTTAGGACATACATGAGAGATCACTTCAGATTTTCCTAGTGGAGTGGTAACTCTTAAATTTTGATCTGTTCTTTCTATCTGAAGCTCAAAATTATCTACGCATGCCGTAGAAATAAATGAATGTGAAGCTCCAGTATCAAAAAGAATTACTATGGGCACACCTTTCAATGTACCCATACCTGTAAGATTGCTTGATTTCTTCTCCTCTGGAGGCTGTGCAAGAGCGAAAGCTCTTTGGTACTGGGGCATCTGTTGCGAAGGCTGCTGCTGCGGTGACATCTGGGGAGTTTGAAGAGGTACTGCCGTCTGATACGGAAAGTCAACATATTGCTGAGTCTGTGGCTGCTGACTTCCTACAATGGCTTTCATCAACTGACTTTATCTCGGTAAATTTGGTTTGCTTCCAGTGCCGGAAGTTTTAGCTCGATTTGGACAATTATTAGCATAATGCCCAACTTGTCCACATACGTAACACGCATTGCTACCCCACCTACATACTCCTGCATGTACTCGACTACAAATTGGACAGCTTGGCTTTCTAACTTGGCTCGATTGTGAAGACTGACCTTGGGCAGTCGAACGTGATGGGTTCTGGGGAGTCTGAGTCGGGGTTTGCCATTGCTTCTTGTTGGGAAAATTCTTACCTTCCCATTTTCTCTTTCCTTTAAACTTCTTATCTCCAAGCGACGGCTTAGATTGGGTCTGACCTACGTTGGGATTCAATTCCGAAGGAGTCTTCTCCAATCTCATTTCCATCTCCATGTCCAAAGCTCGATTCAAGGTCTCGGCATAAGACATTGGAGGTTGGCTGGCTAGTATAATTCTCATCTCCCGATTCAGCCCGGCGCGAAACAAGTCGGCCATCTTCTCGTCCGTATCCACTTTATATGGTGCATAGCGCGATAACATGCAGAACTCTTGATCATACTCGGCTACGGACTTCTTACCTTGTTTTAAATTGGCGAATTCTATCTCCTTCTGCTTCCAGTAGCTCCTTGGTATGTACTTCGTATAAAGCTCTTCCTTGAATTGTTCCCATGTAAAACTTTCTCTTTGTGCAGGAGTCATAGTTCGTAGTCGGGACTCCCACCAGAAATCGGCATGTCCTTTCAACTGAAATGATATACACAATAGACATTCTTTATCATTGCACTCCAAAAATTTAAATATCCGATCTGTAGCCCTAACCCATTCTTCGGCCTCAACTGGTCCACCAGTTCCAGTAAATGTAGGTGGGTTTTGGCGAAGAAAAAGTTCGGCTATCTTTCTATCTGGTTGAGGAGGGGATTGAATAGGTGCGTTCTGAGGAATGGTATGACTTTCTCGGGCTTCAACTTGGGTAGGAACTCTTCTTCTTTGCGGCATACTACAAAATAAAGGATTAGAGATTTTGGACAATATCAACGGTTTAAATTGAAACAGGATATATTTGCAATTAGTGAACGAGTTCAGGTAATCAATCAAAGAAATATATTACAATAAAAGAACACATAGGTCTTTGATTAAACAAAGAATGCACTTTGGTTATCATAATATTCACAATCACATCCATTAAGGAAAATTGCCTCATAGAGGACTTTTAACAAAATTTGCCGAAGAAGGTCTCGGGCTTACAGCGACAGTTTATCATTTACACCTGCATTACCACATCATTATTATACTTCTAAGGTTATCTAAAATTTGTTCACACTACTTTCTTCTCCTTCAAGAGGTTCGATTTCTGCCTCTACTTCAGGTTCAACCTCTTCTTCTTCCGGTTCTGATTCTTCCTCATTCACGCCTTCATCAAGTGCAATTGGTTCCATTGGCTCATGCACCTCCTGGTTATCATCTAATTCCACAAAGGAAGACATGTGGGGACTAATCAATTCTTGATCTTTTGACAACTCAAGATGATTAAAAGTTTCATAATAAGGTGTTGAAATTAAAGAATGAGAATTATCTCGAAATGGATTTGGCTCAAGGGCAGACGGCTGGTTATCAAAATTCGAACCAAGGGTAGATCTCATAGGAAATAAAACAGAAGTCGACGAGAGATCACCAGGATTAGCCGTTGCCAACAACACATCATTATCTTTTCCAAAAGTTGAATTAGACCCCACGGATTCTTCTAGGATTGAATTAAGGTCATTAACAGGAGGCTCAAAACAAAGAAGAGACCAATTAAGGCTTCCATCTGATTCAAACTGATGAACAATTGAACAAAGTTGGTCATAGGAAGGAAATTCACCAGGAGGTGGAGATGAAGACCTCTGGAACCTCTTGCAAATTTTATTAAGAATCTCCCAAAGGCACTGCGCTCCGTATGATTCCTTTCTTCCGTAATTAAGATGCTCCAAAACCAGCGAAGACGCCCAACCTTGCCACGTTGTTGGTAATACTCGAACTAGTTGAAGCATTGCATCTCTAGCGGTTACTCCATGGTACCTAGCTTGCTCCCACCGAATCCGAAATTCGGTTAAGAATTTATCGAGTCATTGGTGTTCTTCGGGACGACAGTCGTAAAATCTACTTCTCCAATCTATCGTACCGGATCTAGGTACGATCTGCTTCTTTCTGGGGTTATAGATTCTCGGCATCCTAAATGATATAATCATCAATACGATTTCATATTCCTACTAAGTCATCATATTCATCTATCTTAAGGCATTATTTATTCTTAAGATCATATACTAACTCAAACAAATTCACTTAATAAACATGTGAGCTATTATAACTGAAATAAATATTCAACTTCTTTCTCTTTTAAATTCTTACCAGATCGAGCGAGCGATGATGAATTGATGGCTGAGAATGCTGGGCTTGCTGAAATTTTCACTTCCCTAAACAAACTGACTCTAAGAAGACTCACAGGTGCGGAACGAACCGCTCTGATACCAACTGTCACAGCCCAATTTCTTAACCCTATCTTAGCCAAGAGATTAGGCC
>JAPKLX010000451.1:120697-151097 GCA_026898415.1 Leonotis leonurus | reverse complement strand
TGGTAACGTAGAGGTAATCTGTTGTAAAGGGACACGACCCTTAATTCGTGCATAAGTATCTGTCTAGTTTTGATTGGTACTTGTGACTCGTTCTCCACGAGTATAAAGAAGCAGAGTATCCTAGTAGTGGATAATCTGGTCTAGTTTGGACCAGATCGTGGACGTAGGGATTTCCCGAACCACGTTAAACAGCTGTGTGCTTTATATTCCTGCACTTTATTTTCAGTTGTTTATTATTCTAACTCTCTGCACTATCATCAATCTGCATCTCAATCAATCTTCTTAACATTCTGGATAATTACTAAGGTTTTCTAAACAAGAGCAATCACTAATCCACCATTATTCCGCACTCACTCAACACTCAGAAAGTAATAAGATCACTCTTATTATTGGCTAAGTGTTTATACTAAGAGAGTAATCTGGCTGGACTAAACGGCTATCGATCTGCATATCGATCTGTCTAGTCATCTTCGAGTAATTTCTTATACAGAATAGCTTGAACTCTCTCACAACTTGTCAAGTAAACTGAAAAGTTTGTATTTGGTGTATTCCCCCCTATACACCAAACCTTGCTCTTTCGGGACCAACAAGTGGTATCAGAGCAGTGGTTCAAACGACCATTGTTTTGTTTCACAGGGATAAAACCCGCGTAGTCAACTTGAATAGATCTTAGAAAATCTTTTTCATTCACTAGCATACTATCTGTCATGGAATCATTTGTTATCAGGGCATGCGAAGAATTCTCCATCCAAGGTTACAGAGAGTAGAGCTTCAGAATCAAAATGTGCCTCAAAGCACATCACTGTTTGATGTGGAAAGTAATCGAAGAAGGACCATTAGCAATTACAGAAGAAACTACTCGTATCACTGATACAGGAGTGGTCAAAGAATCTGTGCTAAAGGATCCTAGAAAATACACTTTTGAAGAAAGGAGAGAAGCAAATCTTGATGACTTTGCCAAAGGGATCATCTCCAGCACGGTCAAAGGGATACATCTGGCTAAAATTCAAGATCTGGATACTGCCAAAGAGATGTGGGAAGCCTTAAGAGACCTAGCCCTAGGATCTGAAGTAATGATTGAGAACAAACTATCACTTGCCTGCAACAAATATGATGAATTCAAAATGAAACCAGGCGAGACAATAAAACAAATGAAAATGAGATTCACTGGAATTCTCCTAGAGATATCTGCGTTCAAAAAGAACAAATATACTCAAAGGGAGAAGAACATGAAAGTTCTTAGAGCTCTTCCACCAAGTTGGGAGATCTATGCTGCAATGCAACCTCTAAGAGCAGATTTCAATGAACTGTCCACTGAAGCCTTATTTGATCACCTTGAAGGTCATGAATGTGACATTCAAAGAATTCGAGGACCAGATCATCTGTCCAAAAAGGGAGAAAGTAGCTCAAAGAAAGATAAAGAGGTAGCCTTCAAAGCGAAGAGCAAACCAGATGATCTTTCTGAGCCTGCTACTCCAGATGAAGAGAAAGGCTATGACAAACTCTTAAAAGAGTTCGCTATGATCGCCAAACGAATGAACAAGATGGAGACCAGATCGAAGAAATACAGACGCTTCTACAAAGATAACAAGAGAAACTTCAACAAGAAGTATGACAATGATCAATCTGATGACAAGAATGAGTCCAAGAAACAGTCTGTTAAAACAACAAAGACCTCTAGTTCTACAGATTACACTTGCTTTGAATGTGGCAGAACAGGTCACTTCAAAACAGATTGTCCTGATCTGTCCAGAAGCCAAAGAGAAGAACTAAGAGCTAAAAGAGACCGAAAGCTTAAATATGAACGCAAAGCCATGATAGCTGAACAGAACTCAAGTAGATCAAGTCATTTCTCAGATAGCTCATCAGAAAATGATGAAGCCTTCATTGCTGATGATGAAGAAAGCTGGAATGAATGCTATGTGGGATTGGACAACGGTCTAGATGATGTTGAGGTAAATTCTTGCTACTCAAATTCCTCAAATAATAATAATGATCTTGAACAGGAAAGTGAAGATCAAGCAGAATACTCATGGAATGAAATAGATGAGATGTTCAAAAGTTATTCAAGTATCAAGAGGCTTTTTAAAGAAGTTGTTGAAGAAAATGACAGATTAAAGAGAGTTGAGCAGACTCTAAGCACAACAAACACACAATTTTTTGCTAAATTAAACTATCTGGAAGAACAGATCAAGAGTAAAGACAGTGAGATCCACTCACTTAACTCAAAAGTTAAAGATCTGGTTACAAGAAACAATGTTGCTGAGGAAAAGATCAAGAAAGGAAAAGAAATGATTTACAAGAGTGATGAGCGTGCCAAATTGCTAATCAATCTGCAACAAAAGGGCACATCTGGATTAGGATATCCAGGACACTCAGAAAAGTCCTCTGGAACCGTAAACTTCGTACCAGAAAGGAAGCGAATACCAGATCAAGTGAAGGATTTGAAAAACAAGACAGGTTATCCTCAAAAGATGATAATAAAAGATGCAAAGAACAGGCAGTATCATCAAACAAAGGGACAACCAGCTCACTACACAGAAACAGATCACCTTCAAAAAGCAAATGTCAACAGGACAAAAATTGTAAACAGGACAGTACCTACTAAGAAAGGATTGAAGAAAGATGGAATAGAGAGATATCATCCATCTGAAATTCACTCTGTATCTAAAGTTGATAATGTGGGGAACGTCATTACCTGCTATATTTCTGTCCCTAACCCTAGAATGTTCTGGAGTCGAAAAGGAATATTTGCTAATAATCAAGCACCCAAACATTGAAAGGGTAGCTAAGCTTAATTAATTGCAGGATCAAAGAACTGCAAGAAGGAGTAAGATAGCAAGAGGAACCATCTGGATAATAGATAGTGGTTGTTCAAAACACATGACATGTGACAAGAACCTACTATCAGATTACATAGAGAAACCAGGACCACAGGTCACTTTTGGATGTAATTCAAAAGGATATACCAGAGGGTATGGAAACATCAAAGTTGGCAAGACCACTATCACTAATGTCTCATATGTTGAAGGTCTTAGTCACAATCTGTTTTCAGCAAGTCAGTTTTGTGCTAATGGTAATCAGATTGTTTTTGACACTAACAACTGTCTGGTGAAGAACAAGGAAGGAGATGAAATACTCCTTACCGGTAAACTGTAGGACAGATTGTACATTGTCCAGTGGACAAATCAGATCGAGACCTGCTTAGTCACTTAGACTGTATCAGAAACCAGCTGGTTATGGCATAAGAGATTAAGCCATCTTAACTTCAAGTCAATCAACAGGATTGCCAAGGAAAGGTTAGTGGAAGGACTACCAGATCAATTATATGATAAAGATCACATATGTGATGCTTGTCAAGCTGGAAAACAAATCAGATTATCCTTTACAAGCAAAACAGCTCACTCAACATCAAGGATACTGGAGTTGTTACACCTTGATCTGTTTCGACCAGTCAAACCACTAAGTATCAATGGGAGAAAGTACACATTGGTAATCATAGATGATTACTCAAGATTCACTTAGGTCATCTTTTTGTTAAAGAAGAAAGAGACCCTAGATAAGCTCCCTGACTTCCTTCACAAGATCACAAAACAGAAAGAGATGAGTATAACCTCTATCAGAACAGATCGAGGAATAGAATTTCTCAACCAGAAGATTGAAGCATACTGCAACAAGATGGGAATCACCCATCAAACATCTGCTGCTCGAACTCCCCAACAGAATGGAGTTGTTGAAAGGAGAAACAGATCACTCAAGGAAGCAGCTCGAACAATGCTCAATGCAACCAATCTACCAAAGAAATTCTGGGCAGAAGAAATCTACACAGCCTGCTACACTCAAAACAGATCATCCATCACACTCAGACATGGAAAGACACCATATGAGATATGGAACAGCAGGAAGCCTAAGATTTCCTATTTTCGTACCTTTGGCTGTCTGTGTTACATACACAATAATGGGAAATCACAATTGAAAACTTTTGATAGTAAAACTGACCCTGGAATATTATTAGGATATTCTGATGTTAGTAAAGCTTATCGAGTTTACAATAAGAATTCTCATATTATGGAGGTAACACCTCATGTTGTTTTTGATGAGTCAATTGTTAAGTACAGGTCACCAAATGGAAAGCAGACAGAAAACCAGAAGACTACAAGAAGGATGAATGAACTATTACTTGAAGATATTCTTATCTGGAATTCAAAAAGTGAGGATGAAGAAACTATCACTCCACCTGTTGCAGAAGAGATCATACAACAAGGGGGAATATCACAACACAATCTGGATGAAAAAAGATCATCAACAGAAAATAATGAAACAATCATTACAAACGATGATCAACATGAAAATCCAAAAGAAAGTCCAGATGAGAATCCATTTCAAACTATATCAACAGCACACCCTGAATTTGAGGAACCAGCAGATCAACCTGATCCTGAGATATCTGATGAAGAGATGATCAGGAGAAGGAGATGGATACAAGATCATCCACCAGAACAGATCGTTGGGAACCCATCAGATCGTGTGAAAACCAGAAGAATGCATGGGGAAAGTGCTCTGTTAAACTGTTATCTCTCTCGCATGGAGCCATCTAATGCTTATGAAGCACTTCAAGATGCTGATTGGATAACAGCAATGCAAGAAGAACTCAATGAGTTCAAAAGGAATGAAGTCTGGTATCTCGTGGACAGACCCAAACACCAAGGTGTGATAGGCATAAAATGAGTGTTCAAAAATAAACGAGATGAGAATGGTGAAGTAGTCAGAAACAAGGCCAGATTGGTAGCTAAAGGCTATAAACAACAAGAAGGCATTGATTTTGATGAAACATTCGCACCAGTAGCCAGACTAGAAGCCATAAGACTATTTCTAGCATATGCTGCTCACAAACAGTTCAAGGTATACCAGATGGATGTCAAAAGTGCCTTCCTTAATGGCATCCTTGAAGAAGAAATATATGTGGAACAGCCACCTGGATTTGAAGAGGCAGATCTAGATCAGAAAGTATACAGACTGGCTAAGGCAGGTCTAAAACAAGCCCCTAGAGCTTGGTATGAGACCTTATCAAACTTCCTACTAGAATCTGGATTCAGAAGAGGATCTGTTGACAAAACTTTGTTTATCATCAAAGTCAAAGAAAACATTCTCTTAGTCCAGATCTATGTAGATGATATCATTTTTGGATCTCAATCTACCTATCTATGTGACAAATTTGCTGAACTTATGAAAAATAAGTATCAAATGTCCATTATGGGAGAAATGAGTTTCTTTTTAGGTTTGCAGGTCAAGCAGCTACCAGATGGTATCTTTATTAATCAGACGAAATACATCAACGATCTGCTGACCAAGTTTGGGTTAAAAGACAGTAACCCAGTAAAAATCCCAATGCAAACAAATGGGAACATTGATCCAGATCCAGAAGGAAAACCAGCAAACATTACTCAATACAGAGGGATTATAGGATCATTACTATACCTAATTGCCAGTCGACCTCACATCACATTTGCAGTAGGTGTATGTGCAAGATATCAAGCAAATCCCAAAGAGTCTCACATGGAAGCAGCTAAGAAGATACTAAGATATCTTAAGGGAACAGCCCATGTAGGATTATGGTATCCATGTGAAGACAATTTTGAGTTAACTGGATATACTGACTCAGCTTATGCTAGATGTAAACTGGACAGAAAGTTAACATCTGGTACATGTCAGTTTCTAGGAAATAAACTGATTTCTTGGTTCTCAAAGAAACAGACATCAGTTGCCACCTCAACTACAGAGGCAGAATATATGGCAGCTGGAAGTTGTTGTGCACAAATACTATGGTTAAGACAACAACTTAAAGATTATGAGATTGATGTTAAGGAAATACCAATTTTCTGTGATAGTTCAAGTGTTATAGCAATCACTCAGAACCCAGTGCTGCACACCAGATGCAAACATGTGGATGTGAGACATCACTTCATAAGAGACCATGTTGAAAGGAAACATGTACAGATTGAGAAAATACACACTGAAGTTCAGAGAGCAGACATTCTCACTAAGGCATTACCAGAAGAAAGATTTAAGATGCTTTGTGGAAAACTAGGACTTTTAAATCTTGAAGAAAGGACCAGATTGATCTACACCAGATAAAATTCAATATTCCGACAGGGAATCAAAGCCAGATCATCATGGTCCAGATTGATAAAATCCAGATCACTTGAAACTCCAACAGGGAATTGACACCAGATCACTAAGTATATGTCAATACAGATTGATCAAGTTCCAACTGGGAATTATTAAAAGAGTCAACCAGATCGATAGTTCTCACTATGAAAGAGATCGACCTTGACCAGATTACTAAATGCCACGTGGATATTAATTTAATATTTCTTATCCCATTACTTGGTTAAGGGAGAAAGATAAAATATCTTATTTCTGACTCTAGATATCAAATCTTTTATTTTTGATGATTAAGTCCAGTAATTGGGAAACGTGATCGAGGAAATATCTACCAAATCAAGAAAAAGGGAGAAAATGACTACAACCAAAGACAACGTGCTACATCACAACCGTTCGATCAAAGCGCGTGTATCATACGATAAATAGAAGCGGTGATAGACTGGAAACATAGAATATGGAAAGGCGGGAAAGCTGAAAAAGGGAAGAATTTCTGAATATTTTATTACTCTACTTATCTTCTCTTTCATGTATATAGATTGATAAGGCGTTTCATGTATCACTCACACTTACATTTCTCGAATCACTTAGCCAAAATTTCCTCTCTTTCAAACTTTCTCTACCTTCGAAAATCTCTCTGTTTCTAGCAAAATGGCACCAAAAACTTCTCAGTTTCTTGATCAAGTGACCTTTTTGAAACCATACCTGCACCAAGACCTTTTCGCCACTCTTGATACTTTCGGGTTTCACAAGCTAGAAAAGGCATTTGACCTTGTTCGCAAATGCAAAGGTTCACCATTTTATGTTTGAACTGTTATCTTTTCTCATCTGCATATACGTATGATTATGGTTATGATTTTTGTGATATAAACTGCTAGACTTCATAAACTGTTTTTGGGCACTTATGCTTCACTAATGGAAGGATAGTGCTCACATATGCTCTATTATGCTTCTTGTAGGTTTTCACAACATTATTACTTCACACCCCGTTCATTTCCTACCCAAGGATGATGCTGCCTTCTACCTCTCATGGCAGGGAGAGAGGGGTGGAGATGAGGCAACCATCAGGGTTAGTAAAGGGAATACTGTCAGCAACACTCCTTACAACGTCATCAATATCATCAACGATGTTTATAAATTGAAGGATGAAGGTGCAGACCTTGGGGAAATCACTGCAGCACAACTCCAAGAGGCAGTGGAGATGGTAATGATCATACCAATCCAATATACGAACCGGATGTTCACAAGAGCTCTTCTCACTCCAGAATTCAGAATTCTATTCGAATTCGTGCAGCGAATCTTCCTCAATCACAATGGATCCTACGACCAGGTCACCCCTGAAAAGTTCATGATCCTAGCAGTAGTGGTTCTCAACCTGCCAGTGAACTGGAGCAGGATTTTGTTTGATCTCTTGGCAAAGGAGGCCAAGATGATCTTGTTTGTGAAAAGTGGTTCACCCGGCATTGAGGTGAAGAGAAGCAGTCTAAGGCATTCTACGAAAATCAGCTTCATGCTGGAAACATTCTTCCCTCACCACCAGTGGGACACTGCTGTTGAGTACAACACCAGACAACACTTCCCCAAGGACCAGCATCAGATAGAAATGTCAATTGGCATTTCAGCAAATCTGATTGCCAGGGTTAAAGACTCAGTAGTTTTTAATGCACTGATGGAAATGGGAAACTCGAATCCCATCTGGATTCCTCCAACTGGTCAAGCAGATCACCCAACAAAAACCAAGATCATAAAAGAAAAGCCAATCGAGAGGACACCCACCAAGAGGACCACCCGAAGATCAAGCTCAATCGAAACAGACACATCCACAGCAGCCCAACCACCCAAACCCAAACGCAGACGCCTTCAAAAACTTGCAGAAGCAGTACAGACCTCTGAACCACCTATTACCGAGCCACCGGTCCCTCAACGAGTGGTTGAGGAGGAGGCCATTCTGATGACTGGACCACCAGAAGATGTGGCTCCTATCTCTTCTTTGGATCCCAACAAGGACTTCTCCCCAGCTCGCACTGAAAGTCCATCCTCTGCTGAACCACTGGAGCAGATTGATGAAGAAGTTGAGGGGGAAGAAGAGTCAACGGATGAGGAAGAAGAGTTAAAGAAGGCAGAGACTGTGGTGAGAATGCTGGAGGCAGAGGCAGATCATTATGTTCTTCGAACTTTCCCTGGGATCCAGCTTACCCTAGAAACGTATGAAGCTGCAAAGAGGTTGAAGTTCCTTTTACTGGTCAAGGATAAGGAATTTTATGTTCTGGATGCTCTTCTCCGCACCAGATCCATCCATGAGCTAAAAATTGAAGAAGCCACATTGCTGAAAATCTTCACAGCATCCTCAATCTCTGAGCTGAGGGAGACATTCAAGCCAGACATCCTAGGCATGTCTAAGTTTGAAGCAGAGGAACTGCAGATCGACCTACGATCTGAGTATGAGAAGGCACACATGCTTGAGTTCTATAAAAGCATTGAAGAAGAAACAGATAAGGAAGCAGAAGCTGAAGCAGAACACACTGATGCTCACCAACAGGGTGCAGCCACCACAGAATCTGCACCAGATCAACACATGACTGATACTGGGGAGCAAGAGATAGCACCCACCCCACAGACTGAGGGGGAATCTGCTAGTCAGTCTCAAGCAGAGGATGAGCCTGTGGGTCAGAATGTCAGAGGCGAACTTACAAACGACATCTACACTCCAGCTGCTGCAGCTGCACTTGGTGCCTATGTGCAAACATACACCATGGAAGACATACTGATGGACCAACATCAATCACTGTCCCATATGCAAATCAGAGATCTCATTGCCAAAAAGGTGGACCAATACATGTATGGGACGCTCTCCCAAGTGCAAGATGAGGCTACTCGCATCCTCACAGAGTTCAACGACCACTTGAAGGCTCATGTCGATCAAGTTGACTCTGATTTAAGGAGGATATGCCGGCTAAAAATCGAAGAGCTAAGCAAGAAGATGGATGACGATCGGGCTGCTGCTGAGGAGAGAAAAATGCAGATCGATCAGTCCCTTGGGTCCATGCAACTCAAAGTAAATGAAATGTACAAAATCATATCTGACTTTGCCAAGCATGAGAAGGACATGGTGCATGCCATAGTGAAGGAACAGACAGATGGCATAGCAGCTGATGTTATAAAGGAAGCCAACTCACACACCAAGGCCATGCTCAGACAATTTGAAACTGATGGGAAGAACTTCGTTGAGAGGAAATTGAGCGACCTACGCTACCCTACGAAAACAATGATCGAAACATACTTTAACGATTGTCTGATCATCCAAAAAGATGTAGAGACCCACACAGCTGATCTGGTCAACATTACAACCTCATTTCAAAAGCAGATCGACGACGCTAATCTCAATATCACATCTCTGCTTACACAAAAAGTGGAGACAGATAAAGAGATCAAATCAATGAAGGAGGAGGTTACTTCCCTACGGGCATTCATCAATATGTTAGTTGATGATGTCGAAAAGGGGGAAGGATTAGCAAAAGGAAAGAAGGGAGCAGCAACAAAAGGAAAGGTACAATCTGCCAAACAACAGATTGCAACAGCACCAACACCAGAACAAACCTGTCCACCATCTATCCAAGCCCAGAAAGTGTCCATTTCTTCCTCCAGCAGATCAAGTCAATCTCAACCCCTCAAGAGGAAGAAAAAGACTGGATTTGGTTGGCCTTCTGCTCCTATCAGACCAACTAGAGAAGAGACCAACTGGGTCCCAGTACACTTAAGAGATGGATGGGAAGGGCTCAAGAATGCCTTTGTCATGTGCAGATATTTTCTAAAGGAGCCTGCATACACCGAGGGAACACCCGATGAAACATTTCAGCGCTATCTGGACATGAATGAAGCAGCAGACTTGGTAGATGAGATAAGAAAGGCTGCTGCAAAGGCTAACATCAAGATCACTGCTCCACAGAAAGAGTTCAAATCATGCCCAACCATCCCAGGAACTGATCTACCTGACAAAACTTTCCTGCTCACCTTCATCAACCAACTGGCTGAGAACAAAGGGTATAAGGTTGATGCAGAAGACCCTGATTACATAAGGGTAAGAGAAGGCGTATATGAGAGTGTCCAACTCATCTCGGATGAAACCAGGGCGAAGATGAAGAGACAACAAGAAGAGAGAAAAAAGAGCAGATAGCTATATGTTTTTTTCATATCTTTATGATCTGCATTTCTTACCTTTTGTCATGTTAAACTTTAGTGTTTCTTATCTATTGAAGTTTCATTTGAAGTTTCTGATGACAAACTCTAATTGTCCAGAACACATATAATATTTTCTAAATGTTATAAACTTAATAACGAACAAACATCAATCTGGCTATCAGACCAGATCGTTCTTTATGTGCTGATAGGAATTATTGTAAAGTGTGGTTTCGATATTATCAAAAATGGGGACATTATTGGGAACCCTAAGGATTTTAGTTTTGATGATGATCTTTCGAAACACACTTAGTCCTTTTAGAGCTTAAACTGTTCTACGTGTAAAAACAGATCACTAGAGATTAAGTGAATCCTGTTATGGAACAGATTAGGAGATGACTTAATGTGTAAAGGAAATATTCCTATAGAAGTCAATCTCAAACTTAGAATAGGATGAAAGACAAGTTTTCACGCCAAAAGGAATCGATCTGCTGTAACAGACAGTGACCAGATCGATGCCAACAGCGAGGAACCAGAACGATTGAGTCATCAATCCACCAGCTGACATCATCCTACACATCATCTGCTCTTGCCACGTCAAGATCAATTCCATCCAACTGGGATTGGAAAGAATATCTTCGATTAACACATAGAAGGAAAGAGACCGTTGAGTAATATTTTCCATAACTCAAAGATTGAGTCAACCGTTCCTATATGGCAAGAATAGATATGATGGAAACCATTGATTGGCAATATACTATCTATCTCACGCCAATCAACAACGGCTAGAATTTTATATTCAATGCCTATATAGTTGAAGTTAGAGATCTGGAGAACCGAGAGAGAACACACACGCGAGCTATACTGTTGTTATACCTTCAAGCAATCTGCTATCCAGACTAAGAGCTTCAACACTCTGTGATTTTACATCACATCAATCATCTCGATTCAAGTCTGTCTTATCGAGACAAAAGGAGATCACCCTGCTAGCTAGTAGTTTTCTAGTGGTAACGTAGAGGTAATCTGTTGTAAAGGGACACAACCCTTAATTCGTGCATAAGTATCTGTCTAGTCTTGATTGGTACTTGTGACTCGTTCTCCACGAGTATAAAGAAGCAGAGTATCCTAGTAGTGGATAATCTGGTCTAGTTTAGACCAGATCGTGGACGTAGGGATTTCCCGAACCACGTTAAACAGCTGTGTGCTTTATATTCCTGCACTTTATTTTCAGTTGTTTATTATTCTAACTCTCTGTACTATCATCAATCTGCATCTCAATCAATCTTCTTAACATTCTGGATAATTACTAAGGTTTTCTAAACAAGAGCAATCACTAATCCACCATTATTCCGCACTCACTCAACACTCAGAAAGTAATAAGATCACTCTTATTATTGGCTAAGTGTTTACACTAAGAGAGTAATCTGGCTGGACTAAACGGCTATCGATCTGCATATCGATCTGTCTAGTCATCTTCGAGCAATTTCTTATACAGAATAGCTTGAACTCTCTCACAACTTGTCAAGTAAACTGAAAAGTTTGTATTTGGTGTATTCCCCCCCATACACCAAACCTTGCTCTTTCGGGACCAACACCATCATTACTTTTTCTATCACACGAAACCCTAGAAACCGCCTCTCTTCTCTCTCTCTCCCCCATATCCACACATATTGCAAGACTGATACGGTTTCTCGTTTCATAATTAAAACAAAACATCAGTCGTCGTCTTCTCTCATCCAAAAACCCTTCGTCCTCTCACTATCAGATTTGTCTCAAAATTCTCCTGAGGTGGCTACTCCTCCAAATCCCGACGTTACTGCCCTCATTCAAGCACTTCTAGCCGCCAACCCTCACCTACTCCAGGCCCTCCAACCAGCTCTGGCACTGCCCGCCGTCGAGACTCCACCCGTTGCAGTGGTGGAGACTCAATCCATTCCATTCTCTGTCGCACCCTCGCCGGTTGCAGACACCACTGCTACTCCCCTCGTTCCAACCACGGCCGAAACACCTGTTGTTCCGGCTTGTTGAAGAATCGGCCCCTCCGGTTACCACTGTTGCCCTGGTTGAGCCCATACCAACATCACCACAATCCCGGTCGTCGTCTCCGCCGGCTGTTCCATCGTGAAAGCCAGCCACCCGGGGTTCCAGACTTTCCACACAACTGTCCAAGAAATCAAAGAATCCAGCTCCCACTATCGTCCTTCCCGATGATAGTGAGGATGAAGTGTCTTCTGCCCCCAAGCGTCCTCGGTTCACCGCTCCCGCTGAAGTCAAAACCGAGCCCACTTCCTCCGCTCCCACTACAGTGAAAGGAAAACAGGCTATCCAGGCTCCGGTTCCCATTTCTGAGCCGTCTGGCTCTTCGGACGGTCCCTTGGGTCCCGCTCTCGCCCTCAATCCATAGTTCTACGATGAGATGGCAGCGGTCAAGTGGAAGCGCCTCCGAAACACTCCCTGCATCAGTGAGCGCACCATGGAGGAGACGACGTTCGACGAGAACAACTTGCTCTCCTTCTTTCGCACTCGAGGACTGATGGGTACCATTTTTGAACTCCCTCCATTTGTTAAATCCATTGTTAGACACTTCTACTACAACCTGCATCGCGAGTTTGGAAATCGCTCCTCCCAAAAATTTGCCAAAGTCTGCTTTTACAATACCATATTTGACTTTTCTGCGGAAGCCATCAACTCTGCCCTAGGACTACCAAATGTGGAGGGTGACATTGTCTCCAGCCTTGAAGATGTTGCCAAACTCATCACCGGAGGAAAGCGGTCCAAATGGGTCCAACCCATGAAATCCTCTTGTTTGACTCACCTCTACTCTGTCCTCCACAAGGTTCTCACATACAACTGGATAATTTCATCCAATGTTACTGTTGTTACACAACAACATGGGGTGTTGCTTTACCTTGTTGGGCTCAACAAGCCATTCAACCTTGGGCGGGTTGTTTTTGACCAACTGGCTGCTCTGTCTGCTAAAATACAAATCAGTTCTCTCCTATTTCCATCTCTTATCTGCAGGGTTATGGAACATCAAGGGTTTCCAGCGATCGCCAGAACCCATGAGGCGATTCCGGTTCCTGAGTATGCCATTAATATATCCTTGTTCGGCAAAAGCAAGGTGGCTGATCTACCCTGGCGCAACCCTGATACACCCTTGCCGGGAACCTCTGGTATTCAGTTGCCACCACAGACTGTCCAACAGTTAATTGGTGCTCTGAATACACTGGCTGCGCTCGTTCCTTCTCTCCAAGCCTGCCTGTCTTCACAACAAGGGGGAGAACCAGTACAAGCAGCAGCAGCAGCAGGCGGCGAACCAGATGAGGAGGGAGAAGACGTTGAGGATGAAGAAGACGATGGAAATGAGCGCTTGTGAGGATGACCGTCTGTGGTCAAAAACATTTATTTTTGTGATGTGGGGAGCACCAATAACAACAATTTATTTATTTTTTTGTTTTTTATGTGGTGGATGTTGGATGATATTTTTTGCTGCAACATACTTTTTAATGGGATGGATGACCTTGTGCTGCTTAACATATCGATGAATACCTATGTTGATATTGTGCCAAATGTTGTTGCTATTGTTGACTCATTTTGCAGGCATAGACATAGGGGGAGCTCTAGTGAAGAAAAGAGTGTTGTGAAGAAGGCACAAAAACAGGGGGAGTTTGTTAGGTATTTAAAGTCTATTGTTATTTAAAATGTTTGACCTAACATGTGTGTTTTTGTGTTCTTCACAGGAATGTTGACTTAGCTCCTGACTCAACATAACAATTGGTGTTGACTCAGCGTCCAGCTCCACAGCCACGTGGAAGGCTGACTTGGCATTTCTTAAAAGACGCACGAAGACTTGAAGGACGCACGAAGGGTAGAGAGAAGACCAAGTCGTACTAGGCAGTTGAGAGTTTCATGCTAAGTGGAATTCGGTTCCACAAATCTCGGAGTCAACAAACAGATTGAAGTAGTTCCACAATTCCAGGCAGACATGTGGAGCACAACAACTGAACTGCGAGAATTGTGGAGACATGGGCCGAACAGTTGCTATAATTATGGATCCAAGCCCATGTAGTCTATCTATAAATACTAGAGTCATTCATTCAGTAGAGTGGCGTGAGATAGATGTGTTTGCAGATTAATTTCGTAGTTTTCAGTATGTATGTTTCTTAGATCTTAAGAACATACATTTAGTGTTTTAGTAATAGTGTTGATGTTATTGTGTTGCTCAACATTGTAATAGCTCAACACTTGTTTTGATTATTCTTTTTGGTCGTAAGGCTTCCGTGTAGATAACCTACGCAAAAATATCTCTTGTCTTCTACTTTAGCTTCCGCAACTTTATCACTTAGAGTAAGCTGATACACTTTCAGTGAGTGATCTGGTTTAGACTTTTAATCATTGTATATGGAATGACTTCCAACCGATCGGGTCATGCAGATTTAATCAACTCATGTCACCGAGATGCGATTCTATATGATAGACAATCGAGCACTTCTCGCTAAACCAATCACCACTACCCAAGACATTACTTTATAGAGTTACAAAATGAGTCAAACTAGCGTATAATTAGTCACGTATACTAATGTCATTGTCATAGATTAAGAAATAAATAATTTTCGAGACCTCGTTCAAAGCAACAACATGTAGAACTTATCTCACTGTGAAACCTCACAATACATATATGCAAGTATGTATGTTAGCATATACATACTGATATCATCTTGCGGGCTAAGGTCAGCTCTCGCTTCAAATCATACCTCAATCTTTACCGACTAGACTGTCCAAGTCAGTCTAGGTTGTGAACCTTATTCTACAAAGGACCCGACTGTGTTACCTTCTGTGATCATGGATCCCACCACTTAGTCTACAATTGTAGAAGATGGACTTGTTTGCAATTTAATAATCAAAGAAAAATAAATAACAAACCAATGATAGAAAAATTTATTCTCATTAAAATGAATCTAAAAACAAGTCTGATATAACGTCTTAAGCAATAAGCATGCTTGAAGTATACAAACCCTAACAAAGGTTTCCTTGATATCTTCTTCAATGGATCCCACAATCTCCATGTCTGGTGGATGTTGTTCTTCTTTGTGTATATTGAAGGTCATTGTTTCTCCCACGAGCTTGCATGTCAACTTGCCGATGTAGAAATTGATCAGAGTTCTGGCCGTAGTGAGGAATGGTCGTCCCAACAGCATGAGTAGCTTCTTAGCAACTGAGTTGCCCATGTTGAGCTCATAGAGATCTGCAGAAATATTAATTCTTGTATCTTGACCATGACATCCTCAAGCACCCCTTCGGGATAGATGTTTGACTTGTCAGTAAGCTGGATCACGGCTCTGAATAGTTTTAGTGGGCCAATTCGTAGTTCCTCGTACATTAACTGGGGCATCACGTTGATTGAACATCTCAAATCTATTTGTTCTGATTATACATGTGATAAAGAGCATCTCTGGATCTTCACATTTAATTGACAGATCCTTCTTTAGTACTGCAGAAACATTTTCCCCACTTGGAATCTTGCATTGTTTGTGCATCTGACCTTCTTGGTACATAGTTCTTTCAGGAACTTCGCACATTTTTGCATATATGTAAATGATGTCACAAGTGGAATGTTAATTTCTACCTTTAAGAACACCTTGAATACTTCGTTCATCTCTTCAGCTTCCTTATTCTTTGCCAACCTCTTGGGGAATGGTGGCTTGTTATAGAAGTTATCCTTTTCGGACTTCTTGTGTGAGTCTATTTCGTGATTCGGTTATGACTTCTTGATATGCTCCTCCTCTGCAGTTTCTATTTCCTCTGGATCCATCATCTCCTTGGTAGGTTCCACCACTTTTGAAGGTAAGAACTTGTCGTTTCTGAGTGTCACTACATTAACCTGTGGCTTGGGATCCAGCTAGACCTGGGAGGGTAGTCTTCCTTGCTTGTTGTCCATCTTAACAATAATATGGGTCAAGTTTGAGATCTGGTTGGCCAGTGATTGCAGAGCTCCTCGACATTTTTTTTGAATTTCTCAAAGTCATCACTGAATCTGTGGTGCTCATTGGACAAGTTGTGCACTATTTCAGTTATAGTGGGTCCTCTTAGCTGATTTTGATACCAAACATTGGGTGGAGCTTGGTAGTGGTTTCCTCCATATCTCAGGTTCTCGTGATTTTTCCATCTTAGGTCGTAATTATGAGAATGGGGATCAAATCATTGCCTCTGCACTTGGTTTAGATTTCCTCCATTGTTGGTATTCCCAAAAGCATTGACTTCTTCCTCTTCCACTAGAGTAGGAAATTTGTCGGTCATGTGACTGGTTTCATAGCATAGCTGGCATGCCTTGACGTTCTTCTTGATGGTTGGCTTCATCATCTCCATCATTTGCTTCATGGTGGCACATATGTTTGAGTGTTCTATCTTGACCTATGGTATAGAAGTGTCTGTCATGTACATTGATTTTAGTGGCAGATATATTAGGCCATCTAATGAGACCAACTCTCACAAGAAGCATAATCACCATGGAGTTGGATATCAAAATGCAAGACCAGGTGCTCGCCATCATCAAACTAGTACTCAACAACATCAAGATGGTATCAATAAAAAACAAGCTGCTCCCAAGAAGAAGTGCTACCAACATCAAGCTGCTTCCAAGAAGCAAGTTGTTTCTTCCCAACCTTCAACCAAGAGGAAACAGATCGTGTACATTGATTTTAGTGGCAGATATATTAGGCCATCTAACAACGTTTCAGTGATTAGGAAAATATGGGTTCCTAAGGGAACTTTGTCTACTAACAAAGTTAGAAAGAAGAGGATATCACAAACAGCTCGGCGCGCAGTATGGTTCATTGATAGTGGATGCTCAAAACACATGACGTGTAATAAAGATCTTTTTATCAACTATAAATTGTGCATAGGACTACATGTGACCGTTGGAGGAAACTCTAAAGGATGTACCAAAGGTTATGGTGACATCAAAGTTGGTAGAACCATTATCCTAAATAATTCATTTGATGATGGTTTTAACCACAATCTATTTTCGGTCAGTCAATTTTGTGCTAGCAATAAAAGGGTCAAATTTACAGCTAATAAATGTCTCATTAGAAATATGGAAGGAGAAGAAATTCAACTTACCAGGATTTTGCAGGACATGATGTATATAGTTCAATGGAATGAAAAGGTTGAAACCTTCCTGGTAACAAAACCTACCTTAGAGACAAGCTGGTTATGGTGCAAACGACTAAGCCATCTCAACTTTAAAAATATCAACAAGCTGGTTACAGACAAGCTGGTGGAAGATCAACCATATCAAGTGTTCGACAAAGACCATGCGTGTGAAGTTTGTCAAGCTGGAAAGCAAACAAGAGCATCATTCTCTACAAAGGCAGTTCACTCAACATCAAGAACACTTGATCTTCTCCATCTTGACCTCTTCAGTCTAGTTACTCTTGTAAGCGTAAACGATAAAAAATATACCTTGGTGGTTGTAGATGATTATTCTAGATTCATCTTGGTGATTTTCATGTTTAAGAAAAAGGGGACATTGGAGAAGCTGCCTGACCTTCTCAACAAGGTTACCAACTTGAAGGGAACAACTATCATATCAATTCGATCAGATCGAGGAACATACTTTATCAATCAGATGATCGAAAGCTACTGCACAAGGATGGGAATTCAACATAAGACTTCAGTAGCGCGTACACCTAAACAAAATGGAGTTGTGGAATGTCGCAACAGGTTGCTGAAAGAAGCAATGAGGCCAACCTTCCCAAGAATTTCTGGGCGGAGGCCATCAACAAGGCATGTTACACCCACACCATGGGAAGACTCCTTATGAGTTGTGGAATAACAGGATGCCTCACATTAAATACCTTCGCTTTTGGTTGTAAGTGTTTCATTCACAATAATAGTAAAACTCAATTAAAAACATTTGATAGTAAAGTGGATCAAGGGATATTCTTTGATATTAGCAAAGCCTATCAAGTTTTTAATAAGCGAACCCTTATTGTGGAGATTACACCTCATGTTGTATTTGATGAGTGTACCTGTGAGTCTACAGGAACAGGTCATTCTTCTTCAAGAAATAATGAAACTTCATCATCAAACTTAAGGAACTTTATAGACCAACTGCTTGAAGACATCTTGATATGGATTCCAAAAAGATAAGAAGAAGATAATAATCAACCTGATCCAGAAAGACATCGTCTAAAACCTGTCATTGGAATTAGTAGTGATTTCAAATATCAACCTTGAGAATGATGACCCTTTTAATGTTTCAACTACAACTCACCCAGAATTTGATGATCCACCTGATGAATCTGAACCAGAAGTTTCTAAGGAGGAAATGCACGACGTCGAAATTGGTTAGATTATCATCCAATCGACCTCATTATTGGGAACCCAACTGATGGATTTAAAACACGATGCATGCATGGAGAAAGTGCATTGCTCAGCTGCTATCTATCTCATATAGAGCCCAAAGACTCCTTCAAGGCTTTACAAGATGTAGATTGGACTAATGACATGCAAAAAGAGCTTAATGAGTTTAAATGCAATGAAATATGGTACTTAGTTGATCGACCTACGCATCAAGGGGGATTGAAGTTAAGTGGATCTTAAAGAACAAGAGAGATGAAACATGCGAAGTGGTGGGGAACAAACAAAGGTTAATTGCGAAAGGCTACTGCCAACAAGAGAGTATTGACTTTGATGGAACATTTGCACCTGTAGCAAGATTGGAGGCTATCAGGTTGTTTCTAGCTTATGCAGCTTATCAAAGGTTCAAGGTGATCCAGATGGACGTTAAAACTGCATTTCTAAACTGGATTTTAGAAGAGAAAGTCTATGTGGAACAACCTCCTGGTTTTTGAAGAAGAATACCAGAGCAAGGTCTATAGGTTGGCAAATGTTGTCTACGATTTGATACAAGCTCCTTGAGCTTGGTATGAAACCTTGACGACCTTCCTTCTTCAATCTGGATTCAAAAGAGGATCAGTGGATAAGACGTTGTTCACAACCAAAGTTCAAGACTATATCCTTTTGGTCCAAATTTAGGTTGATGATATTATTTTTGGATCTAAATTTGAATTCTTTTGTAACAAGTTTAGCAAGCTCATGTAGGACAAGTATAAAATGTCAATGATGGGAGAGATGAACTTCTTCCTAGGCTTGCTGGTCAAACAATCAACAGATGGAATCTTGATCAACCAATCAAAATATATCAACGATCTCCTTACCAAGTTTGGAGTGAAAGATAGCAAACCAATGAAGATTCCAATGCAAACAAATGGATAGATTGATCCAAATCTACTTGGCAAAGCATCCAACATAACACATTATTGGGGTATTGTCGGGTCTTTGTTATATCAAACTTCTAGTTGACCTGATATTACTTTTGTTGTTGGTGTTTGTGCTAGGTATCAAGCTAATACAAAGGACTCCTACATGGAGCCAGCTAAATGAATTTTACGTTCTCTAGGGCACATCTGATCCAGGTTTGTGGTATCATTGTGATGATAACTTTGAGCTAACATGTTATTCTTATTATGATTATGCAGGTTGCAAGTTCGATAGAAAATCAACCTTTAGGACTTGCCAATTTCTTGGAAACAAATGCATTTCTTGGTTCTCTAAGAAGTAAACTTTGGTTGCAACTTCCACTACAGAAGCAGAGTACATGGCTGCAAGGAGTTCTTGTGCACAAATACTTTAGCTGAAGCAACAGCTTAGGGATTACGAAGTGTTTGTGTACTCAGTGCTCATCTTCTGTGATTGCTCTAACGCGATAGTAATTAGTCAAAATCCAGTACTTCACACTTGTTACAAGCATGTGGATGTTCATCATCATTTCACTAGAGATCATGTAGAGAAGAAGAACATCAGGATCGAAAAGATACACACCGATATACATCGAGTTGATATTCTCACAAAGGCACTTGCAAAAGATCAATTTAAAATGCTATGTGGGTAGCTGAGTTTAGTAAATATGAACGAGCAGGTTAACTAAATTCAAATGCAGATTAACTAGTAATTGTAATCAACCTGTTACATCATCTACTTTTTTAAAGCTTGAGTTAATTGCTTAACACGTTAACTGATACTATCAATCTATTAATTAAACTGCTCATATACTAGTTGTACATTAACCTCTTAACATGTTAACTAATGGATTGTAAAGTTTCATATACAACTTAGCTATATTACCTCAAAGCAGGTCGTTGTTCAAAATTGAACAAGACCAACTAGTTAACCTTGTTTTGCAGATAAGAAGTCGAAGACAATATAATACACATATCGTTTTACACGCTGAAGTACAAATTGATCTACATGTCGATGTATTAATACAGACAATTGTTCTTAATGTCTTACACACTTTTCAGTGATCTGTCTTTCAAAGGTCAATAAGCACAATCTGGTACAACCAGGCTCAGAGCTTACTAGACGACCCGTAGGGCATTAATTCAGGGGGAACATGAGAATAAATTCTCTAACTCTTATCTTATTTATTTTCTGAGGTTTAATCATTATTATTATATATTGAAAAGTGTACTTTTATGGAATTTTGGATTTTCTTTTTTCAGAAAAAGTAAGGTGAAAAGACAATCATTAAATAGCGACATACATTGGTTATTGGATCGATGAAGTGAAAAGACATTTTGGGAAAAAGTGAATACCAACCGACATTGCGTGCACAGTCAAACTTAATCATTATTATGATATATTGAAGAATGTACTTTTAACGAATTGTGCGTTGTCTTTTGTCAGAAAAAAGTAAGGTGAAAAGACAATCATTAAACGACGATAGACCTCAGTTATTGGATAGAGGAAATGAAAAGACATTTTTGGGAAAAACTGAATACCAACTGGCATTTCATGCACAAATAAACTTAATTTTCGGTGGCAAATCATTATCTCATGGAGTGATCTCAATCATTCATTGCTTTTACTTTTTAAGTTTCAATCTGGGTCGTTGATCTGCCTGCTATATATATATATATATATATATATATATATATATATATGCACACTTTGACCTTCTTCACGCTCTCATACATTCAAATTTCTACAAGCCATCATGTTCGAACCTTAAGATTTCTCTGCAAATCTTTCCAAAATTTCTCAAAGTTTTCTCAATCATCTAGTCTCATAATCATGTCTTCAACATCATCTTCTGAACAAGATACATTCCCCTATCTGAAATATTACATTACATCGTTGGGAAGTGATCTTCTAAATAAGAGAGCATTTAGAAAGAATAAAGTTGTTGTAGATGATCCTACTGAAAGGACATCAGGTGAACAAATATTATTTTAGATAAAAGATTTAGGCCGCGTCAAGGTAATTGAGCACTATAATGATACGAACAAGGGGATAATGAAACAAGTTAGCACTAGATGGAGAAAGAAGAGCATAATAAAGGACATTCCATATTGGAGTTTTCTATCGATTCGACATAATTAGATGTCATGTATAATGAGAATAATATTTTTTATAACATTTTTAGTATTGTGATGAACGTTGAAGGCACGACCAAGGACACAACAAAGTTTAGACAAGAATTGAATATTTATTATCATAGACCAGAGTTGTGATGAGCACACTAAGCAATATTCAAAGGCATGTTATATGCTTGCTAAAAAAGAGAGAAAAGTCTTGTGAGAATGATTGAAAAGACTTAGGTTTCCTGATGGTTATGATTCAAACATGGGCAATTGTGTTGACATGAGCAAACTGAAGATGTTTGCATGAAGAGTCGCGATTGTCACTCTTTCATGCAGTGAATACTATCTATAGCACTTTGAGAGCTCCTCCAACAAGGTGTTTGGAAGTCAATCACAGAGTTGTGCTTATTATTTCATGATTTGACATTACCAAACGTAGGGAGTGAAGATATGAAGATTCTTAACAATAACATTCTGATGATATCATGTAATCTTGAGCATTTATTTTCACCAAGCTTCTTCGACTATAGATAACATTTTTCAATTCATCTAGTTGACGAAGCAAGAGATGAAGGAGTGATTCAATATCAATGGATGTACCCATTTGAGGGATACTTCATCATACATTTAATAGAATTTGATCTTCTAATTATACTTTGTTTAATGCTTTCCATAATTTATTTCAACACAAATATTTAAGTAGGTTGTAAATTAATGACAAGAACAAAACAAGTGTTGAGGGGTCTGTAGGTAATGCTTATATAGTAGATGAAGCATCTGCAATTTGCTAGTACTATTTCGATGATCATGTTAGTACAATGCATAGGGACATGCCTCGTAACTACGATTATGGATATTCTAACAGTGGAGAGGAAGATCAATCAAACTTGTTTTCCATATTCAAATTGTATGGACATTCTTTTGGAAAGTTATCAAAAAAAGATCATTGGATCATAGGGAATATAGAGCTGCTCTCACCTATACGTACTTCATAATTGTGTGGAGATCAATCCTTATGTCAAGTAAAGATTTACAACTCAATATCGTTAGACAATTCTGTCGTTAGTCCGTCGTTAGATTTATGTTTTTTTTTAATTAAATTAATTAACGGACGACGGACTAGTCTGTCGTCCAGTCCGTCGTCCAGTCCGTCGTCCCACCCTATATTACGGGACTTCTCCTCTTTCACAGAACAGAACACCAAAACAGTCCCCATCGGCGTATTCCCTCCCCCACCGGCGATTTCAGTCCTCCTCCGGCGAAAAGGTAAGTTTTCTACCCTATTTTCATCCCTATCACTCCTTCTAATAAACCCCCCCCCTTTTTTTTTCCCCCCCCCCCCCCCCCCCAAGCTTCTGCCGCCGCACCGCACTGCCGTCCCCCTGTCACTGCCGACTGCCTACATTCTCCGACCACCGACGGCCGCTTCTTCTCCGGTGAGGTAATGCCCTTAATTTTGTAATTTGAGGTACAATTAGAATTTAATTTTGTGTTAATTTTAATTTTTGCCTAATTAGAGATTCAATTTTCCTAATTAGTGATTAGTTTTTTCAAATTAGGGTTTAATTGAAATTATGATTTTGTTTTAGGGTTTATGCTTGATGTGTGATTAATTTTGCCTGAAATTATGATTTAGTTTTAGGGTTTATGCTTGATGTGTGATGTAAATTAGGGTTTAGGGTTATTTAGTGATCATGATTATTTTATGATTTAATTATTAAATAATTATAATGATTATTTTTAATTTTGCCTAATTAGTAATGAAATGATTTGTAATTATATGTTTAAATTGTTAATTTTCTAATTTATGTAAATAGTTTCATTTAGTTAATTAGTTTAATTTAATTGGTTAATTATAGTTTAATTGTTAGATTATGTAATTTAATTAGTTTAGATTATTTAATTAGTTTAATTATTTAATTTGTTTAAATTTTTAATTACATGTATATGATTAATTAGGTTAATTAGTTGAATTAGTGTTGTAATTGTTTAAATTAGTTAATTTTATTGTTAATTATATATGTAATTAGTTTAGATTGTGAACTAGTATATGTCTACTTAATTAATTTAGTTGTTTAATTAGTTTAATTGTTTAAGTATTTTTTAATTTACTTAGTTTCAATTATTAATTAATACTATAGCTTTAATTTGGTTACTTAGTTTAATTTAAATTGTTTAATTTAGTTAATTAGTTTAGATTTAATTTTGTTCAAATTGTTAATTAATTAATATTAGTTAATTTGTTAATTGAGTGTTAGTTTAATTATATGTTTAAATTGTTTAATTAGGGTTTCTTGAATTACGCCTGTCGCCTCCCAACTCCTCTCTCAGCCTTTCTGAGCCGCCTTCTGCCGCTCCGGCGATCTCTACTTCGGTGAAAGGTAATTAAATTATAATAATATACTTATTTAATTACTTAGGTTAATTAAATGTAAATAATTAGGTAATTAAATATATTTGGTTAGACGTAATAAATTGTTTAGGTCAAGTTTGTTTAAGATTATTAATTATCTTAATTTAGATTAATAGTTGTTGTATTTGACATTGGGATAGACATAATTAATTTCTTAAGGATCTTCTCCCTTTGGGATAGATTTTGATTATGTCTTAAGGATCGTCTCCCAATATGATCAGTACTTGTTCTACGAACCTCGTTGTATTTCGATTTACATGTTGTGATAATTTGATGAGATGCACGAGTTGTTGTTATGTTTTGATGATATATATTTATATGACATGCATGTTGGGATAGTTTGATGACCTCAGCTGACTTGGTTAGATTAGACACAATTACTTATGTAGTTAAAATAATATCGGGGGTAAAAATCTTGATTGTAACATGTAACCCTTATTAATGACCGAAATGATCGTCATCTCCAAATGCGTAGCATCAAACAATCTAAGCATCAGCATGTAATTCATAAATGCAAATCAATGACGTACAAAACATTTTAAACGTAAGGATATTCCCTCTCTCTATTAAAGTCCAAATAATTTACCAATATATTATCGCCCTTTATGCAACTCCAAATAATTCATAACTGTACTGAACTCCAAATGCTTCAACTACTCTATTGAACTCCAAATGATTCAACTTCTCTATTCAACTCCAAATGATTCAACTTCTCTATTCAACTTACATAAAACAATCTCCTTTCATGATCACAAAAACAATTTCCTTAATAAATGTGTAATTTAATTAATACAAAACTAATAGTCTTGCCAGGTCCGTAACTAATTTTACTTTGTTTCCGTTTTCCAATACTACCTATTAATAATCAGGGTTATAAAAATGAGTCGAGATTGGATGTATCTGCGTTTACTTCCGAACGGGGGATTTAATCCGCACTTCCTTGCTGGGCTTGACGAGTTCTTAAGATTTGCAAGTAGTCAGCCTCAGTTAATGGATGGAGAAAAAATCAAGTGTCCGTGTGTCAAGTGTAAGAATATATACTTTAGAATTACAGATGTTGTACAGCTTCATCTGGCTAAAAAGGGTTTCACACGGGGTTACGAGATCTGGAGGTTTCATGGTGAAAATGAAATACCTTCATATGCTCAAGAAACACGTGTCGACGTAGATGTAGAACCCGAGGAAGAGTACGGGACATACCACGCGATGGTTCATGATCTCGGGGGTCCCTCTTTCAACAACCCAGACACAGAGGAAGATCCAAACGCTACAGCGAAGTTGTTGTACGAGTTGTTGGACGCTGCCGATCAAGAGTTATACCCTGGGTGTAAGAACCACACTCAATTGTCTTTTGTGGCTCGTCTGATGACTTTGAAGGCCCGTTCTGGGATGCCACAAAAATATTTCAACGAGTTGTGTGTGTTATTGAATGAGGCATTCCCAGATCACCACAAAGTGCCCATGAATTACTACAGCACACAGAAATTGCTACGGGCAATGGGTTTACCTGTAGAAAAGATAGATTCGTGTAGGAATCATTGCATGATCTATTGGGAGGGGGATTCCCATCTTGTGAATTGCAAATTTTGCAATGAAAGCCTATACAAAGATAGGAGTCGGGGACGTAAACAAGTGTCCCTTAAGAAGATGTACTACTTCCCTTTAACACCTCGTTTACAAAGGTTGTATGCATCTAAAGCTACGGCCGGCGACATGATCTGGCATTCAACCTCAGCTGATGATGGTGTTTTGCGCCATCCTGCAGATTCGCCGGCGTGGAAGCACTTTAATGTGACTTACCCGGGTTTTGCAGCGGAGCCACGGAATATACGATTAGGACTGTCAACAAATGGTTTTCAACCATTCGGGCAATCTGGACAATAGTACTCATCCTGGCCTGTTATCCTTACTCCATACAACTTACCTCCGTGGTTGTGCATGAAAGAACAGCACATGTTTCTCACAGTGCTTGTTCCTGGTCCCCGAAATCCAAAAGATAAGATAGATGTTTACCTACAGCCACTTATATCTGAACTCAATCAATTGTGGACTGTCGGTGCCCATACTTACGACGTTTCAAGAAGATAAAACTTCCAGATGCACGCAGCATTGATGTGGACCATTAGTGATTTTCCGGCGTACTCGATGTTGTCTGGTTGGAGTACAGCCGGAAGATTAGCTTGTCCTCGATGCATGGAACAAACAGAAGCATTCTCCTTAACACATAGCCGGAAGCAGTCATGGTTTGATACACATCGCAAGTTCCTACCTTACGATCACCAGTTCAGGAAGCAGTCATGGTTTGATACACATCGCAAGTTCCTACCTTAGATGTGTAGACATGAGTAAACTTAAGATGTTTGGGATGAAGAGCCACGACTGTCACGTTTTCATGCAGCGCATACTACCCGTTGCATTTCGAGAACTACTCCCACAAGCTGTTTGGAAGTCCATAACTGAGTTGTGTCTGTTCTTTCGTGATTTGACATCACGAAACATAAAGAGTGACGACATGGAGACACTTAACAATAACATCCCACTGATTTTGTGTAAGCTTGAACGAATCTTTCCACCAAGCTTCTTCGACTCAATGGAACATTTGCCTATCCATCTAGCTGACGAGGCAAGAGATGGAGGACCAGTCCAATATCGATGGATGTACCCATTTGAGATGTACTTTATCAAACTGAATCAATTGTGTTTAATAATGTTTCATGAATTTTAACTATGGTTTCATGCTTTCTAAATGAATTATTTCAATACAGATATTTAAGAAAGCTGAAAAATAATGTCAAGAACAAATCAAACGTTGAGGGATCGATATGTAATGCATACTTAGTGGAGGAAGCCACTGCTTTCTGTTCCTATTATTTTGAGGATCATGTCAGTACGAAACATAGAGAGGTGCCTCGCAACTACGTTGGAGGATGTTCTACTAGTGGGGTAGAAGATCAATCAGACTTGCCTTCTGTATTCAAACTTGCCGGAACTGGTTTTGGAAAAACAACGAAAAGATCGTTGGATCCAAGGGAATACAGAGCTGCGCATCTATATGTACTCCATAATTGCGTGGAGATCGATCCATATATCAAGTAATCTTTTACAAATCATATTATACGACTATTTAATGCAATGTGTGGTTTTTATCAACTAATATGTTCTTTTCTATGAAGGGAATACGAATCACATCTCAGACACTCAAATCCATGGATAACTGACATGGACATTGACAAGAAAATGTCTACAGAATTCCCTGAATGGTTTTGCTCCTATGTGAGTCAAACTTTCACTAAGATACTTGAAATTATTTAATTAAGTACTATATAAAGGACATACAACTCCATAACTTGATAAGTATAAACTTCTGTGTGATGTAGGTACAAAATTGTGTAACTGATCCTGTTATGTGTGACATTGCACGTGGACCTTCACCAATGATTACATCATATCATGGTTATTTGGTGAATGGTTACAAATTTCACACGATATCACATGGAACTCACAAAGCAACTATGAGTAGTGGTGTGTGCATAAAAGCGGGTAACTATGGGGACTCGAGTCAGACGGATTTTTATGGACAATTAGTCGAAGTGTGCGAGCTCACATACCCAGGATTACACAATAAGAAGGTCGTTCTCTTCAAGTGTGATTGGTTCGACACCTCTCCGGCCGGTACAAGGGTTGATACACAGTTCAATTTAGTGTCTGTAAATCATACGCGCAGACTTAGAAAATATGAACCATTTGTATTAGCCATTCAAGCTACACAGGTGTATTACTGTTCATATTCGAGTATGAACCAACAGTGCAGAGAATGGTGGGAAGCTTGTTCTATAAAGGCACGGGCCACTATCGACGAGTCTCGAGCGGATGTGTCTACGTTGGAGTCACCGTTTCAGGAGGATGATGACGCTCATGTGGTAACTACTGTTGATGTAGATGATATTACATCAGTTGCCCGAGACGGTGAACATGTAGAAATTGAAGATGATGATGACCACGTGGACTCTGATAATGTCCTCGAAACAGAAGAAGAAGATAACGAGGATGATGAATACCAAGAGGATGAAGCATCAGATGACGAAGAAGAAGATGAAGATGAGGAGGATGACTATGAAGATGAGGATGAGGAAGATGAAAATGATAACGATGAAGAGGATTCTCCTTAACACTTTGTGTAGAAAACTTAACACATTCGAATTTCAAGTTATTAATTATAAATGCAACTTGTTAATTATATGTTCAATATAAACCTTCTACGTATTAATTAATAAGTCTATCATGAATCTTATTTATCTATTTATTTTCAACATAATAGATGTCTTACAGTCGGCGAGAGGATGTGGGGACTCCTCGTGGTAGGGGTTCACGCCGATCATAGCTATCCCTTGGACGGGGTAGTTCCCCGGGCTCATCGTCTGGATATGAGTCCGGGACCGGCGGTTTGAGCCACCATATTGGTGGCATACAGATAGGCGGTCCATCTTCTGGCTCTGACACCGATGGTCAGAGAGAGCGTAGACCCACAGGAGACATTGTTCTATCTGTAAGTGAGCTGGGGTACGTAAATGCAATCACATCTTCAATTTTGACAATTATTTAATTAGTTATTCAAAAATCTAACATAAATCAATCTAAAATTACTTATGCAGGGGGTTTTACCCGCATGCCGACCCGGCAGATTACATTTGGGAACTATTTAAGATAGTTCCCAACCCGACTGGCTACAGTTGGAAGCTCACGCCTGAGGATGTGAGACAGCGATATTGGGAGGAGTTTAAGGTTCGAAAATTTACTAAAACTTTCAAATTCATTCTTAATTATAACTTATAACTACAATTTCTAACATACATTTTCAATGCTAGAAAAAATTTACTTGGGAACCGGCACTCGATGCCAAGATTCGGGAGTTATGGTATGATAAGATCCGGGAGAGATAAAAGGATTATATCTGCGGGATCAAGAGGAGGAGGAATGATCCGCCACCCAGAGGTGGGAAGCCTGGATGGTGGACTGATGATGTGTGGATGGGTTGGCTCGCGTACTGGTCCCGGGATGATGTTGTGGCCAAATCCCAGTCAGCGAGGCGCAACCGGTTGTCTGAGCCTCAGGGACCGGGTACTGGTCCTATCAAGCATAGGGGAGGGGCCAAGTCGGTCATGCAACGAGCTGAGGAGAAGGTAATAATATACTTTAAATAATAATGGTAAGTATGTGGTACAATTTTAATTCATATACACATGTTTCAATGACACAATTCCATTGTGATCTGATGCATAGGGTCGTGAGCGGGGAGTAGCTCCGATTTCGTGCATGTTCGACTCCTTCCTGGACGAGCATCGATACGCGGACGGGACATATACCGATCCGAAATCTGAGGCGATAGCGGTAAGTTTTCATTTAAATCTAATATATATATATATATTAGATTTTCAATATTTATAATATGTATATATACTAACAAATGTTCATTTCTCGTTTACATGCATGCAGACTGAGGTCTTTCGCCGTGCTGACGAGGAGCGGGCCCAGCTACCCGAGGGGGACCACGATGCAGTCGACATCAACGAGCTGTATCTGGAGGTTCTTGGCGGCCCGGACAAGAAGAAGAGGATGTTCGGCACGGGAGGCGCGGCGAAGGCCCTCAGAGCATCCAGATTCGGAGGATCCTCGTCCACATCACGCGCATCCAGAGACGAGGTTGAGGAGCTGCGGCGCCGAGTCGAGGAGCAGGATCGCGAGCGCCGTGAATACCTTGCTCAGCAGCAGAGATTGGCTGAGCAGATGGCGGTCATGCAGGCTCAGCATGCCGAGATGATGCGTTGGATGCAGTCTCAGCAGGGAGGAGGTAGTGCACCCTTCTTTCCCTCTTATCAGCCTCCCCCGTCTGATGCCCCTCCCCAGTTTCCTCCTGATGATGACTACGATTCGTAGATGCTACTGATACACTTCTCTATTTTTTTATTTTATGATTTTTCGTGGGATGTTACTGATACAATTATTTATTTTGTTCATTATATATATGAAATCCGCGTTCATTTTGAATTTCATTTGATTGGTTCAATTTTAAATTATTGTTCAATGTTGAATTATGTTTGTATTGTTTATTATGACACGTTTTAGGTAATGAATAATAAAAAAACAAAATTATTTATTAAAATAAAAAAAATAAAAAAAAATACCTGGCGACGGACTGCAGTCCGTCGCTAGGTCAACGGTCAAC
>JAPKLX010000451.1:77934-120297 GCA_026898415.1 Leonotis leonurus | reverse complement strand
GACCTAGCGACGGACTGCAGTCCGTCGCCAGGTCAACGGTCAACGTTGGCTGGCGACGGACTGCAGTCCGTCGCCACTAACGACGGATTTAATCCGTCGTTAGCTTTCCGGCACCGTCAACGGCCTCCGGCAGACTCTAGCGACGGATTTTAGTCCGTCGTGGCTAACGACGGATTTTATCCGTCGTCAGTCCGTCGTTAGCTAACGACGGACTGTGTTTTCCGTCGTCCGAGGAGCTAACGACGATCGAAATACAGACGGAAAAAATCCGTCGCCAGTCCGTCGCTAGCCCCCCGGGACGACGGATTTCTTCTCCTAACGACGGATTTTTCCGTCGCCAGAAGGCCTTTTTTTGTAGTGATTCCTTCGCTTATGGAGAGACGATCTGGATCGTCAGCAATGAAAAATAATCCACTCTGATTGAAATATATGACCTCCAATGCTTCTAACATATTCTCGATCTATATTTTGATTATTATGTGGAAAATAATCTATCAAACTTTTGAAGAGAGAGAAATTCGAAAATTAGGGTTTGGAATCCCTAGAATTTTTGAAAATTTGGAGAGTACAATCCTCCAAATGGTGGATTTCTCTAGGTGTAGAAGTGTGTAGAAATCGGCCCCTCCCCTTCTCTATATATAGATATTTTGGGCTTGGTTAGGGCTTCAAAGGAGAATGGATAAGGCCTTCTAACGTAAGACTAAGAGGGTATTTCACTAAGCTTATTTTAAAGAGATTATAAGCTCCTATTGCAAGAGCTTATAAGTCGAGAAAATATGTTGGGGTGAAGTTACTTTTTTTTGGAAGAACTTATAAGCTCCAAGATCTTATTTTTACAACTATACGCTCCAAAGGAACTTAATTTGCCAAACACTATTAAAGAGCTTATAAGTTTTTAAACAACTTATAAGCTCTTTTATGTAGCCTATAAGCTTAGGCCAAACAACCTCTAAGTCCAACCTTATTTCTAATATTTTCATCCTTATCCAATTAGTTTGAAATTTGAATAAGTTCAAATTAATTTGACCAAGTTCAAATCATAAATTAATTTAAATAATTTCCAAAGTTAATTTGACCCAATTAAATTTAATTAATTGTCTTGGTCAAACTTTGACATAAATTAATTATTACATTAAGTTAATTTTGACTTTCAAATTAATTACTATATGAAATATAATAAAGTATAGATCTTATATAAATATTTATCGAGTACACTATAGGATAAAATTCAACTATCTTCAACAATTCAAATTACAAGTGTAATCCTCCTTTTATTATTAAATATTTACCGCGTTTAAGATTTATTAAATTAATTCATTAATTAATTGAGTTTCCTGACAACTCAAAATAATTAATATGTTTATTCGTGAGTGATCCAGTTCAGACTTTTAATCATTGTATATAGAACGTCTCACGTAGATTTAATATACCTTTATGAACGTCTCACGTAGATTTAATCAACTTGTGTCACCGAGACACGATTCTATGCGATAGACAATCGAGCACTTCTCGTTAAACCAATCACCACTACCTACAAGTGCATATGAGTCAAAGCAACGTATAATTAGCCTCGTATACTAATTTCATCGGCACAGATTAAGAAATAAATAATTTTCAAGACCTCGTTTTAAGCAACAACAGTAGAACTTATCTGACTGTGAAACCTCAAAATATACATATACAAGCATGACTGTCAGCATATACATACCGATATCATTTTGCGGGCTAAGGTCAGCTTTCACATCAAATGATACTGCAACCTTTACCGACTAGACTGTCCAAGTCTCTAGGCTGTGATCTTTATTCTACAAAGGAGCTGACTATGTTACCTTATGTGATCCTGGATCCACCACACAGATTTCAATTGTAGAAGATGTATTTGTTTACAATTTAATAATTAATGAAAAAAAATAACAAATCAATAATAGAATCATTTATTCTCATTAAAATAAAATTGAAAACAAGTTTGATACAACTTCTAAACAATAAGCATGTTTTGAGGTATACAAACTCTGACATATTATTCTAACTTATATCTATTGTACGCACCAAGGGAGTATAAATGATAACTCAAGGTCTTAAATCCATGAATTTAAGTTGTGGACCTTGATAATAAAATTTTGACAAAATTTCCAGAATGGTTGTACATATGTGAGTAAAATTTCATTAATTTATACTCTAATCTAATTTAAAACATATTCTTATTAATAGTCAATATATAAATATAATTGTGTGTGATAGGTACAAATTACAATGAATCAAGTAACATATCTCGTTATATCCTGGTTATCTTGTGAATGGTTATAAGTGTAATGACCCGTTTTTTTTTTCGTTAGAACTATTACGTACCAAATATTTTGTGGATAATGAAAATTTATATGAATTGGTTAATCCCTTACATTATTTAAATTTAACTCATTTCAATTTAAATCTTATCAAAGCAGAGTGTAGCAATAATCTCCATCATAGTTTATTTATATATTTTTTTTTATTTCTTTCCTCTCCTAAATGGATCGACCTGTATCATTAATCATTTAGGTGTAGTATCATAAATCATTTAGATGTATTAATAATATAAGTTCATAGCATATCAACCTTGTTATACATTTCATGTATGTGGGAAATCAAGCACTAAGATTTACATGTACAGTACGTATATTAATAATAGTAAAAGACTGTAAAGAAGATATACAGAAATGGATTAGATTTTATTACTGAAACCAAATCTAATGATGGAAGATGTAAAGAAATGGATTCTTTCCCAGCCTGCTTTGTCCTCACTGTCAGGCTGACCTAGGACACTTCACAGTAGGTCACCCATCATAGTATTGCTCCAAGCCAAAGCATGCTTAACCTTGGAGTTTCTACTTAGGGGTCACCTGAAAAGATGATGCACCATGTTGGTATGAGTAGTACTAATCAATTCATTTAACCTCTCGTCAACAATGGTAGTGCAGGCCCTTTTCGACTGAGGCAGGCCGCACTCCCATAAGTTCTCTCGGGTACGATACATGGAGGACCCCCCTTCGGGAGGTGCTGGAGTCCACTTCCCAACAATAGTAATAAAGCTGTTATATACATCATCAAACCCAAAACACCCCAACAAATAAAATAGGGATTTATAGGAAGTAGACTTGCAGAAATAGGCGGCTGAGGAGATGGGAGCAGAGCTGCCACTCACGCCACTTCACTTCACCTCAACTCACACAAGAATTGTTCCATCCATCCCTAGCAGAGAACAACCTGTACACATCTATAGGTTAAAACCAAGACACCCATTACTCTATATAAAGAAGTAAATCCTAAACAAATAATTACAACCCACTCAATTCATACCAAAACGCTACCGAATTGGAAACTTAAAGAAAAACCGGGAGAAGAGAAGTAATAGCAGCAGTTTATAAGGTGAAAAGTTCTGCCTATAACATTTACTTCCCTTAGCTACATATTATTTACATGTACAGACGATTTATAAATTGAAACTTAGATACTTAAACTCTGAACTTAGGCGCTGCACTTTGAACTTAGAAGAGCATGTTCTTAACATAGGAAAAGCATACGTTTAAGTCTTATGTGAATGTTGATATGCAACTTATTCTAATCTTTAATCTACATAACAAAAAGAGCAAGAAGACTTATCTAGTACTTAGGAATCACGGCAGTGCACGGCTGCTGTCCCAACGGACAGCACTAGCCGTGAGCTTCCTCGAAACAGCCTCGAACCACCTCGAACGGCTTCGAACAAGTCCCGAATCACCCCGAACGGCTGCGGACAGTTCTGGACAGCCCCGGACAACTTCGCAAGCCCTCGAACAGGTCCCGAACAGCTCCGGACAGCCACGGCAGACCCCGGACGGCTTCGGACAGTTCTGAATAACTTCGGACAGCCCCGAAACAGCCCCGAACTATTCCGAAGAGCCTCGAATCACTCCAAACAGCCTCGAATCAACCTCGAACAGCTCCGAACCAACCCCGAACCAATCCAGAATAACCCAAATCACCCGAAACCAAATGTGCAAACATTCATTTCCCTTATAAGATTCAATTGATTCAAAGAAGGAAATCAGAATTTGAAACCAACAACTGCACAATTCATAATAATAGAACTTGAAGTTGTCTTAGAACGATTGATCAATCAAAACCAAGACATGCTTTAGGAAAGAAGATTATAACTGGAATTGTAGAGAAATCCATGAATTTGGACTTCTTATAAGACTCTCTTCAATCTATAAATCACTAAAGCATGCGATTAATCAAGAGTAGGAGAAGAGAAATTAAATGCAATAAAGGAAATAAGAGAGAGAGGTTACGGGGGAGGGGAAACTACATCGCCGGAGAGAAGCCTCGGACAAGCAGGGCAGCACCGAAGATGGCTGCTTCGCCGCTGTTCTATAACCTCCCGGTGACGAATGCTTTCGTGGCTACCTCCCGCGGAGAGAGTAGGAGAGAGGCGAGTGAAGTCGGAGAGCCACCGAGGCGACGAAGGAACGAAGGCGGCGTTGCTGCATGTCTGTGGGGAGTGCGGCGCACAGGTGAGGAGGTCAACGGGCCGCTCACGGCCAAAGCAGGAGGCGAAGGCATGGATGGACTCGAGCACTGGGTCTCCCGGGAGGACACGCTGTGGAGGAAGCAGCAGCGTGAGAAAGGAAAAGGAGAAAGAAGGAGAAGGAGAAGAAAGAGGAAGGAAAGACTGACCTGGGATGAAGAACGGCGGCGTGGTGGCGAGGTAGACGCGACTGCGGGACGGCGACGCTGGGCGTAGAGAGAGCCGAGAGGGAGAAAGGATTGTGGGGGAGACGCCTGTGTTGGGGATAGAAGAAGAATGGGTTGGGTTTAGTCTAGGTTAAGTCATTAGAAAGGTCTAGAAGCTCGGCCCGGGTTACGGGCCGGGTACTGGGCCGGATCGGACACATTAACTGGGCCAATGAAATTATTTAATTATGGGCCGAGCTGCAAATAACAGTCGGGCTTAGAAATAAAATAAGTATGGGCCGAGTAGTGAATAACAACTGGGCCTATAATTAAGTTATAACTGAGTCTAGAATTTTTTTCTAATTGGGCCAAAATAAGAATTTGAAATTTGGGCTAACTTAATTATTTAATTGGGCTATTAACAATTCTATTAGACCAAGAACCCATTTATTAGGACTAAACCCAAGAAGTATAATAATAATTAATTTAGATAATTAATTAGCTAGAATTTAATCATTTGGACTAGGTCCAAATTTAAAGATTTTAATTTAATTAATTAAAAAAAAGAGAATTAAATTATTAGTAGAATTCCATATTAATAATTACCCTAAATTATAGACTAGACTTAGATATAGATATATTAGGTTAGTCCAACCTATAGGAAATTATAAATATTTAACTTAGAAATTTAGAATATTCAATTAGAGATTAATTTATTTATCCAATAAATTATTACTTAGGTGTAATAAATGAAATTAATATTTAGAAAACATAGTTGATTTGAGAAATCAACGTCTCTAGACAAAATTCGATATTTGAATAATAGTCGAGTAAAGATCCGAGAATAATTCTCCAATATACTAAAGGATAATGTTCCTTACACTTAGAAAATATTAGTTGCACTAGAGTATTGTATCTCACTTGAGAATTATTTAAAGGTTTCGACAAGAGGTCGGATCCGCACTCCGAGAACGAAGCCAACATCAATCGAGACTATTCAAGTAGGCTTTTCTTACTCTATAAAAGTATATGTGTGCATGCTTTACAAATAAAACGAGATATTTTCAAAGCACTGTCTTGCCATAAATGTTTTCGCTTTATGTATGATGCCTATCTGTTATATATATAATCGAATTCGGGTTCCAGTGGGTTAGCGTCTCCACTCGAACTAGTGTACACAATGGACTGTGAGTCAGCGAAAGGTTGACCGGTCACGTGTCTGTGGGAAGTGGCCACTTCCCCGGCACAAATAACGTTCAGATATGGTTGATTACAAAGAACTAGGACTGCAGTCAAACTAGAACTTTCTAAAAGAAATGCTTTGTGAACATAGGTGCTTTAGAAACAAAATCCCTATGATTCACTTGAAATGGCTTGGCAGTTATATATGTACGTGTGCGATTTCGGCACATGTCTACTGAGTACAATTTGTACTCAGCCCTGCATGTATTTCTAAACGTGCAGGTTTTGAATGAAGAAGACGTGGGTGCTATATCGTGCTTTTTGTCGGTCTCCTAGTAGCTGACTCTTGGGGGTTCTACGTGTCTTCATACACGTAGGATTTTGTCTATGCGATCTTACATTTCCGCTGCTAGACCTTTATGTAATAGAACTGAAACTAAACTCTAAATTGTGTTAAGCAATGTATCGAGCTTATGACTCTTACTTCCCGATTTATGGGATAAGTCCTTGCTTTATGATATGAAGGGAATAATTATTATCTTTCTCTCGTCGTTTATTCCTTTCATTGGTCATGTTCCCGACTTTACTAGAATTAGTAGAAAGCGGGCGTGACAATAAGTTTCACACTATATCACACGAGACTCACAAAGCAACTATGGGTAGTGCCGTGTGCATCAAAGTTGAAAATTATGGATACTCTAGTGAGACACACTTTTATAGACAATTCATTGAAGTGTGTGAGTTGGAATATCCTAGATTATACAATTAAAAGCTTGTTTTGTTCAGGTGTGAGTGGTTTGACACTTCTTCGGCAGGTACAAATTGATTCTCAATTCAAATTTGTGTCTTAAAATCATACCAGCAGACATAGAAAATATGAACCATTTATCTTAGTCATACAAGCTACACAAGTGTATTATTATTCATATTAGAGTATGAATCAATAGTGAAAGATTAGTGGGAAGTTTGTTCTATCAAGACAATGTCTATTGTCGAAGAGTCATAACTTAAAGTATTTACTTTTACATTAGAGTCACAACATAGATGATGTGATACCAGTTTACCGAGATGTTGAACAAGTACATCTTGAGGATGAAGATCATTAGGAAGATGATGATATTCCCACAACAGAAGAGGAAGATCAAGAAGATGATGATGGATGCAAAGATGAAGATCTGGAAGAACAAGATGAAGTAGTGGAAGATGAAGATGACTATGCAGATGAAGATGAAGATTAAGAGAATTCTTAGGATTACTGACCATATTTGTAATTCAAATTTATTGTAATCATATTGTGTATTCTAAAACATCGAATAATACATCATTCTTATAATGTAACTTAATTATGTCTTTTCAACATATTAGATGCCTTTCGGTGGGAGAGTTGGAATCACGAGACTTGATTGTTAGTACTCTTAGGAGAAGAGGTATGACACGTCGAGCTACATTATTCATTGGTCGTGTTCGGGGTTCATCTGGATCATCCTCAAATGACTCTAGAGGTCTTATCCGCCATATAGGTGGTCTACATATAGGTTCTTGTGATTCAGGCTCAAAGATTGATGCACCAGTCGAGGCGAGACCCACATGTCATTTCCTTATCACTAAGAGTTCACTCGTGTAAATCTAATCAATATACTAATTAATTAGATAATCTTTCATATTACATGACAATCGTTTTGAGCTGCATCATGAGCCAGTTCAAAAGATAAAGAACTTCTTCAAGACTCTTCTGAATCTATTATGATACAGTTGGAAGTTAACGCCTCCAAATGTAACGCAGAGGTATTGAGAGGAGTTTAAGGTCAAAAATAATTTATTTTTTAAATATTTTATAACAATTTACTTAATAATTAAATACACTTTGTAACATACATATTCAATTTACTTGGACACCTAAGCAGGGATGGAGCCAAAATGGGGACCCCACCCGTGGGCCACTTCAAGATTTCCGAAACTTACATATATCATAAACACTCCAAATATAGTTAAATTTATAGAATAACTCACTTGATCAAGTATTCAGTTTTAGTTTGAAACACTTATTTAGAGCCGTGTTCAAGAATGGTATGAACGGTATGATTGATATTTATTCATACGATTCATACATACGAACACTTTAATAAAATCAAATATCACGTATGAATAGTATGATTCAATGCGATTCATACTCAAAAATATAAAAAATAAGTATAAGGGTATTTCTGTACAAAAAATTTACAAATGACTAGAATTTCAATGTTATCATTTTGGTGGCTATTATGTGTCTTTTATAATCTTTTTTTGGCTATTTATATAATCACTCTTTGCATATTCTATTTTTTGTTTAATTTATTTATTTACTATTTTTTACTTTAGTTACACATTTCTTATTTTTATTTTTAATAATCTTTTTAATTTAACTTATTTATCTTCTATTTTTATTTTAAGTATTTAATTTATTTCTTATTTTTATTTAATGAAAATTGATTTTTTTTACTTTTTTTATCTTTAAATATAGGAGTTCAAACATTAAAATTTTCACATTATTTATTTGTTTATTTTTTATATAATGTCATACGATATATTATTCATTGAATTTTATCATACACATATTTTTTTCTTTTTTATTATTTTAATAAACTTGACACAACTTAAAAATAGCAAAAATCATTTCTTTATTTTCACGATTATAATTTGTACACTATTTTATAAACTCTATCTAATAATTGTATCAAAAATTGTCATACATATTAGTATGGAAAATGTAAAATATTTTTGTATTACTCTCTCCGTCCACGATCTTTCTTCCCAATTTGACCAGGCACGAATTTTAATAAATTGTGTTGACTTAGTTGGTAAAGGGTAAAATGTATTGAATGTTGTATAGTTAGTGGAGAATAGAGTCCACTTTATTGATGATGTGTAAAGTATATAGAGTAGTGAGTGGAATAAGGAGTCCACATTAATGATTATATATATTGACTAGTGTGTAGTTAATGGAAAATGGGGCCCACATTATTGATGATGTGTTGAGTTGTGAGTGGAGTAAAGGGTTGCCAAAAATAGAAAGAAAGTGGGATGAAACTTGGTGGACGGACCAAAATGGCAAAGTGGGAAGAAAGATCGTGGACGGAGGGAGTATATGTTATGGTTGGGCCCCCGTCGACAAATTTTTTGACTCCGTCATTGCACCCGATGATGATGCTAAGATTCGAGAGCTCTGGTCGGACAAAGTCCGAATGCGATATAGAAACTTTATAGGTGAGATTAAGAGGAAGAAAGATGATCCCCTACCGAAAGGGGTGGAAAACAATGATTCTTTATCGACGAAGCATGGGAGGGATGACTGGCGTATTGGGATCGGGAGGATGTTGTACAAAAATCTTAGACTGTGAGGCGTTGTAGTATGTCTGAGCCTTATGGACCTAGGACATGTTATACCAAACATAGGGGATGCTCAAAGTCCATTATGCAAAGTTCTGATGAGAATGGAATTAATATTTAACTTATTTCAACTTTGTTTATCATTTAGTGCGTTAATTTTTTTTTATATATATAATACAATTCAATTTATATTTAATGCGTATGATGTGCAGAGACGACTACCTCCTCTAAGTTGCATGTTCGAGTCATTTCTAGATCATCATCGGTACACAAAATGGTAGTATACCGACCCAAAATATGATGTTATAGGACTAAATTAATCTCAATTACATGCATTTTCTAACGTCATAATATAATATAAACGTTATGTAAATGTAGAGGTGTTTGAATATGTTGCAAGAGAACGTGTTGGTCTACCTGAGGGAGATCATGATGTTGTGGACAAGAATGAGATTTACTTGAATGTTTTCCTTGATAAGAAACAGAGGATATTCGGTACCGGAGACGCAGTGCGGGCCTTGAAGTCCATGTTCGGATCGTCATCATCCTCCTCTCCAGCTAGCATGTTTGAGATGGAGAAGCTTCGATGATGGGTAGAGGAGCAGGTGGTTGAGCATGTGCAGTTCTTAAAGGAACAACGACGGTTGGCCGAGCAGATGACATAGCAACAAGCCCAGTACAAGCAGCTCTTACAGTTCATGACGTCTCATTCTGGTGATAGTTTTCCTTTTCCTTTTTCCCCTTATACCTCTCACATCCTAATCATCTTCGATATATTGACTATTTTTAAGATTTGACGTTATGTGTAGATCACATTACACACGTTAACATAGAATTATCGTATGTTGGATGTTGTCTATTTTGTTATGATATAACTCTTTGTTTGTACTCTTTAGTTCAATGTTCCCGACTAGAAGCAGAGGATATTAAGCACCGGAGATGCAGTGCGGGCCTTGAAGTCCATTTTCAGATTGTCATCATCCTCCTCCCGAGCTAGCATGTTTGAGATGGAGAAGGTTTGCAGACTAGTAGATGAGCAGGAGGTTGAATGTGCATAGTTCCTAGAGGAATAACGACGGTTGGCCGAGTAGATGACACAGCTACAAGCCCAATAGGAGCAACTCTCACAGTTCATAACATCTCAGTCTAGTGCTAGTTTTCCTTTTCCTATTCCCCCCTGCCCCTCCCGGCTCCTGATCATGTTCGATATATTGACTATGATTAAGATTTGACATTATGTATTGATCACATTTCACACATTAACATTAAATAGAATTATCGTAGTTGGATGTTGGCTATTTTATTATGATATAACTCTTTGTTTGTAATATTTAATTCGATTTAAATTATTGTTTTTCAAATTACTTGCAATGATTGTTTGCTTATGATTTTAAAACCTTTCGTAATAACATATACCATAGATTATAATTAATAAAAATGGAAATTATAAAACAATATAATTTTGTTTATTTTAGTCAATTTTAGCGACCAAAGAACAATGAAAATAGATGGCGAGTGCTTGGTTGAATTGATCAGGTCATGTAGGAACAAGGTTCGAGTCTACCGGTCTGTTAGGATGCCTCAACTGCATACATCATTGGACTTCCACTTGACACCTATCGTAATGATAAACGGCCCGGCCCTACCATTTAAACAAGTTTCTTTTGAACAAGGTTCAAGTCTACCGGTCTGTTAGGATGCCTCAGCTGCATACATATTTAAACAAGTTTCTTTTGAAGTGGATATTTGAATGCCAAGTATAGCCCATAACAATCTATCTTCGGGGGCATACGAGGATTCTTTCACCATTTGGGGCATTAATTTACCTACTAAAATATCACTCGGTCTCTACTCAAGACCCCAACATCACAATTCCATTTTTGTCTAAATTTCAAGTTACTAAAGTCATATAGGTAACTAATGACATATTAAGTTAGTCATTAGTTCGCGATGGAATATTCCGTCGTAAATCCTTCGTTAAGCCTATAGCAGACTTGGTTGTCTGCAGTGGTAATTAACGAATGATTGTATTTGTGGTTAGTCCATCACAACATAATAACATATTATTTAATTCATTGTTATCTCACTTATCGATGAATGCTATTGAGAGAGACCGTGTCTGTTGCTAACCCGTCGCTAAAATATTCTGTCACCCAATTGATCGGTTTTTTGTTGTGTATATATTTTCAAATAAAATATAGTTAATCACGAACTTTAAATTTATAACTTTGAAAAATAAATACTAGGCTTGCCGAGTGCATTGAAAATAAAATAGAAAGACCATATTAGGCTTGGCTAGTGCACTGACGTTTCACCCAGTGAACGTACGTGCGTTGTAAGCTAAGAAAGAATCCTATCCAACTTGAAAAAGAACTATAGTTTAAGATGCCTGCATTTCCACTATCAAACGAACAAAAACAAAGAAATAAGAATAAAAAATGCAGAAAAAAGAGACAAAGCATTTGATTCGATTTTCTATAAATATTTTGCTTATGGAGTAAGGTATGCGCTAGTGGACTCCACCTGAAAAGAATGTTGTCCAATAAATGTCCTAATTTTTTAATTAAACCTAATATTACTAAATTGTTTATGTATGATGAAAATGTTAAAATAGGATTAATTGCCAGAAAAATCTAATAGTTCAAAAAACTAATTTTTTTTCATTAAAAATTAATTAATAAATACATAAATTTACAAAAAAAAAAAATCTTTTCAAACTTTTCAATTAAGTTGACAAATATATGAAATTACAATTTTTTTATTATGAATTTTTCAATAAAGTTTAAGTAGATTTTGAATTAAATATTTTCGCTTTCGTTTTATATTAACATGAATATATAAATAAAAAACACATTAGATCATAAACAACCTGAAAGATATGATCGAAAAATGTTGCAACGAAAAAAATTAAAAAAAAATGAATAAATTCATGTATTTATTGTTAAAATTAAAAAATTAAAAAAAAAGTAGTAAATTTTTTATATAATTCTTGATTAAATTACAAAGTTATTAAAGAAATCAATAATTATAAAACATATATGAATTTTTAGACATTTAACCTATTAAAATAGTGACTTAAATGAAGAATACACGAAATTTGTTTACCAGTTGTTTTGAAAGAATAGAATATAATGCTAACCCATAAATTAATGTAATTATGTCCATCAAGTTAATTAGTAATGAGTGGAGTAGTTTCTTATATGCTTCTAACCATTTATGTTGGAACATCTGATTAGCGTGAGATAAAAGCCCATTTATGTTGATTCCATTAATAATAACACTACTCCCTCTCTCCCATGAAAGCGTATCTATTTCTTTCCCTCAATGAGTGTGCTTTTATGGAGGGAGGAGGACCACTTTATATCAAGCCATGCCAATAAAGACTCTCTTACTCCCTCTCTCGCTATAAATATAACAACGCTTCTCCATATGATATGCCCAGCTGCACCATCTTTCAGCATTGGTTATTTTTTCTGGACTCTTTTTTCTGTTTAAAAGTTGTCCAAGCTCTGTAATGTCTTGTTTGAATATGAAGAGGTTGTTACCCCACAGAAACGTGTGGAAAGTGTTAACAAACAAACTGCACATTAAACTCAGCAGATCAAAGGCAAGGAAGAACCCGAAACACCCATCCCGCAAATCTCCAAAGAGAGTCTCATGGCCTTCTCTTTCCATTCAACCAAAGAAATTCAAGAAGCAGCTCAGTTTCCAAACCGTGAAACACAACAAGAACCACCACTGCTATTCCCAGTGGCGGCCGCCTCCTGTCTTTGTTGACAACCTCTTTGTCCAACCCCTTTCTCTAGCAAAAGAGAAAGTCATTTCACCAGGAGAAAAAAGAAGGCAATTAATTGCTTCCTCACCAAGCAAGGATGAAACAAGAGAGGTTGATGGTGAAAAAATTAATGCAGATGATATGTGGGAATCCATGATGCTCAATTCAACACAAACGAATGGAATTAATGAAAGGGCAGAGGAGTTTATAGCTAGATTTCGGGCTGACATGCGGCAGCAAGAAATTGAAGCGCGGCGTCGGTAGCCTCGATTGCATTGTAGAATTAGGAAATAAATATTGTAATTAGTTATTTATTTTCTTAAGTAGTTTGTCTTTCTTTCTTGATGTGATTCTTTTTATTATAAAAGAATCCCTTTACCATTTTGAATATGAATATGAAATTCAATCAGCTCGTTTCCTTCGGTATCATAGCAGAGTTTCGATCATTTTGTATGAGTTTTTGCTCTCATCATTTACCATAGTCGACCCAACAAAAAAACCCTCTCACACACCTTAGAATTCCATATGTCCACATTAATTCAGTACCTTTAGAAAAATACGATGAATCGTAATCAATTAATCGAAACATCACCGTTAATGGTGAATGTAAAATTGACTAACCAAAACTATGTTATTTGGTCAAAATTTATAGTAATATTTATCAATTCTCCGGCTACGGCCTGCAGTAGTGATCTAAAATTCCAAACATGGAATGCTATCGACAACGCCGTAAAAAGATGCATCATCAATTCAATCCAACTAACGTTGGTTCAAATTTCCTACAAACCGACAGCCTAAGGATGGATCATCCATTCAACCTCAACGAACGTTGTAGAGACCCGATTTATATCTATCTATCTATCTTTCTATATATATTGTGGATTTTGAATTTATAGGACCAATATTTTAAGTTAGAATTGTTCTATAAAGTTTTATTCTATTTTTTTTATACCTCGTTAGGAGATATTGATATTTGATTTTAGCCAAATGTTCCCTTTAATTTTTATTTAAAACTGATATGTTATTTTTTTTAAGGCCAGTTCGTTTATTCTCGACAGCTTGGTTGATAGGAATCGCGATTTAATATCAAGTATTCAGAAGAAAATGAAAGAAGAAAATTAGAGGGGGTCAAACTTCTTCGATGAAAAAAATACAATTCATTAGATTCAAAAAATGATTGGAAAAACTCTCAAGAGAGTCTCTGGCCTAATATTGCACAAATATGATCTTAGGTTATCATATACATATATGTGTATATATACATATTGTGTATCATGGACGAAGCGGAAGCGAGAATGTCGGCTTGAGTAACGCTAACATTGGTGAGAATCCAATGCCCCGAAAATCTAAGGGTTCCTCCGCAAGGTTCAAGAATGAAATCTTATTGGAACTGTCCATATCCGGTTCATCCTTCCGAACCCTATCACACCTCGGATATGGTGAAATAAGATGAATATATTTATTTCAAAATATTTTGTTCTTAAGATTTAAAAAGTTGTTTTTATGGTTAAGTAACCACGGATTTTAAATTGAAAAAACATTGTGGATTACAAATGGTATCAGAATAGGTCTACAATTTTGCAGACTTGCAAATTCTTAAAATTTGAGTTTTAAAAAAATATTTTCATCTGCTTCCTTCATGATGCGTCGGCTCTATACAAATACATGAATGTTATCGAAAATTATGAAATATACTTGAATTATTTATGAAGTTATGATTTCTATGAAGTTATGTTGCGTCGGCTCATATTTAATAACGTGATACTTATTATGTGATTACGTGTGTTATTCTTGTTCTATTTCAAAGACAAAATTTATTTAATAATATGATACTTATTATGTGATTACCTGTGTTTGTGGACTTTGAATTTGTAATATCATGTTAAGATATATCTTTTTATTTAGAATCGTTATATTATTAAGGAGTATAAATATATCTTATAAATTATTTTATTATAATATACTCTTAACTCTAGCTACCCACTACTCATATATACATCACACAACCTCTCATTTATTCTTTCACAACCTCATCCGTAGCCCATCCTTCCCCCATCAAAAAGTTTTATGACTTTTTCTATCAAAGGAGAAAAGAATAAACTCATAGTATTTTTTTGAGTTTCCTATCATAAATGGGCACGCATACAGATAAAATAGTATATATATTTGTTTTGATTGCTTCGCTTTCTGAGACATGCGAAACTCTTCTAAGAAAAATTTATGAAAAATTCATTATGCATGATGATCAATTCTTAGAATTTAGTGTTGTGTGTTGTAGTGGGTTTTGTTTTTCCTACTGCAAATCAACATTAAGACGTGCAATGTTAATTTTAGGAACAATTTGATCACTCTTTTTGGATATCATTTTACTACCCATATTTAATCACATATTTGTATTATTATTTTGGGAAAAGTAGCATATCCGCCCTTAAGGTAGAGGTCCGTATGGCGGATCACCCCTTATGGTCCAGTTTTGTTCAAATGGGCCCCTGAAATCGATAAGTTACTGCAACTTACCCTCCCTTCTAACGGCCGTTTAACGTCGTTAAGCAGTGGCGGAGCCACAGAGGGGGCAGGGGGGGCTTCAGCCCCCCCAAATTTTTTTTTTTTTTTTAGTTCGTAAATTTTTTTGAAAATTCGAATTTTTATGCTTCACCCCCCGCCGCTACGTTGCAGAGAACGAGTTTTCCTAATTGTCGGAAGCTTTCCCTTTGTCAGCCCCCTCCGTCTCGAGTCGAAGTCAAGGTTTCGTATAAGGCTGTCATAGCCATTGTTGGAGACTTGACTTGAGTTGCAGCCATGTGCCCAAAAATTTCGGCTCGGGGGCTACCGCCCCCGAACCCCCGTTTAACTCAGCCCCCCCTTATGACAATTCCTGGCTCCGCCACTGTCGTTAAGTAATTTTTATTTTTAGTGAAAATGAACATATAATATAATATACATGATATTTAAAACATGAGAAAACTAGCATATCCGCCAGTAGGGTAGAGGCCCCTATAACAGATCACCCTTTATGGTCTAGTTTTTGTTCAAATATGCCCCTAAATTCGATATGTTGCTGAAATAAAAAAATTAATTTTCTTAACGACATTAAACGGCCGTTAGAAGGGAGGGTAAAGTTGCAGAAACTTATTAATTTGAATGAAACCGGACCATAAAAGGTGATCCGCCATAGGGGCCCCTACCCTAGGGACGGATATGTTATTTTTCCCTATTATTCTCTTTACCTATTTGTGATAATCAATTTGATTTTTTGTGGAATTGATTCATTCTTGAGTGTTTTACTATTAATACCAATTATTATATTAAAGAAGAATTGAAAAATGTCGGATACTAACAAACGTGAATTTGATGAGCTCGCTTTTGTTGGTAGCAATTATTTGACTTGGACTTTTGATGTTGAAATATATCTTGCCTCATGTGATCTGAATAAGAAGATTGTTCAAGAATCTTCCAGTACCTCTGCCTAGAAGGCGAACGCTTTAATATTTCTCCGTCACCATTCAAATGATGTAAAAGGACAAGAAAGGCAAGGGAATTCAAGGCGAGATACACCATGCTAGTTTTCCTGAAGCAAATTTAGCTTTTAATTCTAATGATGATGACTTGTTGAAGCTTAAGTTTTCCGATCATGGAGATGAAGAGTGACCTCGTGATTAATTAATTATTGATACTTTTTTGAATTTATATGTAGAACACTTATTATTGTGCGACTTGGATAATACTTTGGTTTTATCTGTATTTTCATGTTTATATGACATTTTTGTTAAGAGGCTTTTGGATATATTATTAACTAGTCCTAGTCATTATTTTAATATTGTTTGTTGGGAACCCTTAAAAAGTATTGGTTTTGATGATGATCTCTCGAAACACACTTAGTCTTCTTAGAGTTAAACTATTCTACATGTTAACACATCACTTCATATAAAGTGAATTCTGATAGAGAACAGATTAGGAGATGACTTAGCATGTAAATGTATTATTCATATAGAAGTCATTTCTATAAATGGTATAGGATGAAGGCCAAGATTTCACGCCAAGAAGAAATCTATTTGCTGTGACAGACAACAACCAGATCACCGACCAGATCGATGATCACAGCATAGCACCAGATCGATAGAGTCATCAAACCACCAGATGACATCATCCTACACATCATATCCTCTTGCCACGTCAAAATTGAAAGTTCATCCAACAGGGTTTGGAAAGAGAATCCACGATTGACACAAGGAAGGAAAGTAACCGTTAGCGATCTGCTTTCCATACTTAGAGGATTGAGTCAACGCTTTTACAAGGCAAGAACAGATATCATGGATATCATTGATTGACATCTACAATCAATCTCACGCCAATCAACAAACGGCTAGAATTTTTAATTCAAAGCCTATATATATTTGAAGTTCAAGATCTGGAGATTGACACACGCGAGCTACATTGATAATGTACTCTCAAGCAAATCTCTGAACCAGACTAAGAGCTTAAAACAACCTGTGATTCTACATCACACCAACCCAACCTCGATTCAATTCTGTCTTATCGAGAGAAAGGAGATCACCCTGCTAGCTAGTAGTTTTCTAGTGGTAACATAGAGGTAATCTGTTGTAAAGGGACACGACCCTTACTTCGTGCATAAGTATCATTCTATCTTTGACTGGTACTTGTGACTCGTTCTCCACGAGTATAAAGAAGAAGAGTATCTTAGTAGTGGATAATCTGGTCTAGTTTTGATTAGATCGTGGACGTAGGGATTTCCCGAACCACGTTAAACAACTGTGTCATTTATCTTTCTGCATATTTACTTTCAGTTGTTTATTATTCTAACTCTCTGCACTACCATATAGTCTACATCTTTAATCAATCTGCTTTAATCAATCTGGTTAATCTTTTAAAGTTTTCTATACAAGAGCACTCACTAAATCCACCATATTTCCGCACACACAATACTTAGAAGATAATAAGATCACTCTTATTATTGTCTAAGTGTCACAGCCCAATTTCTTAACCCTATCTTAGCCAAGAGATTAGGCCATGACTTAACTAACTTGGAAGAAACTCAAGCAATTGATGTATAAACACAAAGGAACTCAAATAAACTTTCGCGAAAAACAGGGCAGGGCGGACACATCGACTTCGAAAGCCCATAACTTTCTCGTTTGAGCTCCAAATTCAGATCCGAAAGATGCGTTGGAAAGGTATCGAAAAGATCTTTCAAATGACACCAATTTCAGAAAATTCGGACAAGTAAAACGTGCAGAAAAGGGGAAAACAGAGGCTGCCCTGTTTCTGACAAATTTCAAGTTTATGCAATTTATGAACTTTGAGTTCCCAAACTATCAATGATCATCCCAAACAACCATGAAAGAGATGTAGAACACGTTAACTCACAAAGAAAAGTACCACAATGGGTAACAAGGGCCAACATAATATCACGGTGTCAAACGATCAAGTGACGACAAACAAAGGTTCGCAACGGAAACATATCAACATACTAAAGAAAATAAAGTGTCAAGTTTACTCAACAACAAGAGTGGATGATCATAATTATAACAACACTACTTCAACCACTAAATACATATATGGTCAAAACAAAGGAACAACAAGCCCATAACCAGCATTCATCTCCATCTTCATCGCCGCTGCTCAACCTGCAAATATGAATGAATATGCAAGGCATGAGTACGATGTGTACTCAGTGGGCACGTTGCCAACTTTTTAAAAAAAAATGTTCTTGTGACTTGCAATAGCTTTCTTTAAAACTGAAACTTTTCATGCTCAACTGTAACATAAATAAAACATGTAAAACATGCTGGTGTCTGCAGACAAAATCTTTTAAACATACCATATCTACGCACTTCTTGTGTTGAGAGGTAGGCCTCCCTCTCAAACACTATGACCGGCCGATCCGCTCACCGGCTCACGGTCATATATGTGTACACAAACCCTTACCGGCAGCTCGTCCGGCATAGGGCCGATATCGTAATTCTCTCGTAGATAGGCAATGCAATCATGCTAAAAACATGCAAGTCACATCTTTTCAAAATAACATGCAATAGCAAGTTTCATAAATAACATGCATACTTTAAAAGAATGTGCCCACCTGATTGACTTATGTTATATAAGTCGAAGGCTCGTCTTCTTCTTTCTTGGGATTTGTATCTCTTCTTCTTACTCCACTTGTACCTTAATTATATAAATTTGGAGTAGATTAGAAAGACATTATCTCATATAATCTCTTATCTTAACTTAGATTGCTATCAGTTTACTCTCTTTCGGGTCATTGCATCCTTTATCTATTCCATTACGTATCATCTTATAATTACACATACTTATGTATTCTAAGCTTACTTGCATACTTAACTTCATATCTAAGATCTCACACTTAAGAAGTATGTATTCTTCTTTACACTTAAAATTCTAACTTCCACATACATGTCTCTTTAATTCCAACAAACTCACATTATACTTCATATTATTTCCTCATCACAACTATGGTATTAAATTATCCAATTAACTCCTCTACATATGACTTTGGATCATCCCCTTCTCCAAGCATTTTATGATTCTTTATGAAATGATAATTCTTTCTTCAATCTCTTGATCTATCTATGCTTACTATCATCTAATTAACTCTAATTCAACATCACCTAAGCAAATTACCATCAACATATATATAAACCATGAACTTCATACATTCTTAGATTTTTAGAAATCAAATTCTAGTATATGAAAAATTCCCAATAAATTATTCTAAGCTTTATTCATGCCATTGAACTCAATTATGATCTCAAATTACACAAATAAAATCAAAATCTTATTGAAAATTTCTTCCTAATTTTCGGTCACTATGAACATTTAAGATGTTTGAATTTTTGCTCTAATTTCTTTCTCTAATCATATTTATTAGTTCCTAATGACACTTATCCATGCTTAAATCAAACAATTCCATTCAATTTCCACCAATTCAAATTAGGGTTCTTATGGAAGATTTAGGGAAAATCTAATTATTCATCATTTCTAACAATTCTTTGCAAAATCATACTTAGAACATGATGTTCTATTTAATTACTACAACTTATATAAAAATCAACATCATATCTTATGAATTATGAACATAACCTATCATGGATAGATAGACAACCTCTCTTCAAATTCTACAAATTAAAGAGGTAAAGATGATGGAATAATACCTCAAAGGTGATTATCTCTTGAAATTGAGCCTCAAATTTAACTTAGAACTTGAATTATGGAGGAGAAAATTTCTTGTCTATGGAGGAAGTGTGGTGCACGAAAATGAGGGGAAGGAGGAGGTGGAAGATGATGAAATATGATAAGGATGGCTTTCTTATATATTAAGTATAAGATTTTTTTATTAATTAAATAATTTGATAATTATCCACTTAGCTCTAGGGGCTTCTAGAAGGTCCCACCTCCTCGATTTTCGTGCATCGAGATCTTAATGCTGGATTACTCATCTCGACACAAGGAATCCACCGATTCAGACCGTTCGCGATTCCGAGTTCAGATGAACGAATTATTCGAGTTTTACCTTACCGAATGAATTTAATTACATAAATTCCTTTCTAAAGCAATATTTTCTAACAAAATCCTCATAATAATCTCTTCTATGTATCTTAGAAAATTGGGCTTAATTTATAAATATTGCTACGGCTGTCGAATTCTCAAATTGAATTCCTGCCGAAAACTAATTAAATTATTATCGAAATTGCAATAATAAATTTTTATTCTTTCTTTTATCTGTTTTCAAGCTTAATGGAATTTCTAATTCCATTTTTCTATGTTATCTAATAGATAAAAATTTTCTCTTCTGAGGGGCATGCGTTGTCTGAGTTTATTCTATCTCAACCCCTTTCTTTTATCTCTAATATGGAATTAATAAATTCCATTTTCTTTCTTAACGAAATATTCATAATTCTTTCTTCTAAATCGTATAATAGATTCTTCAAACTCTTCTTAATCTCATATAAATATTCTCTTAGGGATGCAATGCCCTAATTAAGCTTTAATTATCATTTAATTACAACTACAGTATTTCGGGGTACTACACTAAGTGTCTACACTAGAGAGTAATCTGTTTGGACTGACCTGGTAGCGATCTGCTGATCAATCTGGTTAGTCATCTGCCGAGCAATTTCTTACTTAAGAATAGCTTGAACTCTCTAATAAATAACCAAGTAAACTGAAAAGTTTGTATTTGGTGTATTCCCCCCCCCCCCATACACCAAACCTTGTTCTTTCGGGACCAACAAGTGGTATCAGAGCAGTGGTTCAAACGGCCATTGTTTCTGTTTCACAGGGTTAAAACCTGCGTGGTCAACTTGAATAGATCTAGGAAAACCTATCTTTCATTCACGTGCATACTATCTGCTATGGAATCATCTGTTGTTATGGCTTGTGAAGAATTCTTCATCCAAGGATATAGAGAATGGAGTTTCAGAATCAAAACTGCACTCAAAGCCCATCACTATCTGATGTGGAAAGTTATAGAAGAAGGCCCACAACAGATCACTGAAGAAGTTACGGTAACCAACTCAACTAGTGTAACTACACAGACTGTTCCTAAAGATCCAAGGAAATATACTGCAGAGGAACGACGCGAAGCCAATCTGGATGACTTTGCTAAAAGGATCATATCTAGCACAGTCAAAGGTGTGCATCTGGCCAAAATCCAAGATCTGGATACTGCCAAAGAGATGTGGGAAGCCTTAAGAGACTTGTGTCTAGGATCTGAAGTCATGATTGAGAATAAGCTGCCTCTTGCCTGCAACAAATACGATGAATTCAAAATGAAACCAGGCGAGATAATTGAGCAAATGAAAATGAGATTCACTGGAATCATCCTTGAGATATCAGCGTTCAACAAGAACAAGTATACTCAAAGAGAGAAAAATATGAAAGTACTCAGAGCACTTCCACCTAGCTGGGTGATATATGCTGCAATGCAACCACTTCGAGCAGATTTCAATGAACTCTCTACTGAAGCCTTATTTGATCACCTTGAAGGCCATGAATGCGATATACAAAGAATTCGTGGATCAGATCATCTGTCCAAAAAGAAAGAAAGCAGCTTGAAGAAGGATAAAGAAGTAGCCTTCAAAGCGAAGAGCAAACCAGATGAACCTTCTGAACCTTCTATACCAGATGAAGAAAAAGGTTATGACAAATTACTAAAAGAGTTTGCAATGATTGCCAAACACATGAACAAGATGGAGGTCAGATCGAAGAAATATAGACGTTTCTACAAAGATAACAAGAACAAATTCTACAAAAAACGTGACAATGATCGGTCTGATAACAAGGATGAATCAAAACAGAAGACAAGTAAAATCTCAAAATCATCTAACTCAACAGATTATACCTGCTTTGGTTGTGGCAGAACAGGTCATTTCAAAACAGATTGTCCTGATCTGTCCAAAAGCCAAAGAGAAGAGCTGAGAGCAAAAAGAGATCGAAAACTTAAATATGAGCGCAAGGCCATGCTAGCTGAACAAGATTCAAGCAGCTCGAGTTATTTTTCAGACAACTCATCAGAGAATGATGAAGCATTCTTTGCTAATGATGAAGAAAGCTGGGATGAATGCTATGTGGGATTAGACAACGGTCTGGATGAAGTCGAGGTAAATTCTTGCAATTCAAACTCCTCAAATGATAATGACCTGGAACAGGAAGTAGAAGATCAATCTGAATACTCATGGGAAGAAGTAAATGAGATGTTCAAGAGCTATTCGAGAATCAAAAGACTATTTAGAGAAGTAGTAGAAGAGAATGACAGACTGAAGAAATCAGAACAAATACTGAGCACAGCTAACACCCAATTCGTTGCCCAAATAGTTGATCTGGAAGAACAGATCAAAGGAAAAGATAGAGAGATCCACTCTTTAAACTCTAAAGTTAAAGACCTCATCAACAGAAACAACGTAGCTGAAGAAAAGATAAAGAAAGGAAAAGAAATGATCTACAAAAGTAATGAGCATGCCAAGCTGCTAATCAATCTGCAGCAAAAAGGCACATCTGGATTAGGGTATCCAGGTCACTCAGAGAAGTCTTCGGGAACCATAAGCTTTGTACCAGAGAGAAAGCAAATACAAGATCAAGTAATAGATATGAGGAACAAGAAAGATCATCCCCAGAAGATGATGGTGAAACAGACTGGGTACAGACAATACCATCAAACAAAGGGACAACCAGCCCATTACACAGAAACAGATCATGTTCATAAAAAGAATGTCAACGGGACATTACCCAACAAGAATGTCAACAGAACATTACCCACTAAGAAGGGATTGAAGAATGATGGAATAGAGAGACATCATCCATCTGTATTCCATTCTCTGTGTAAAGTTGATAATGATGGGAACATCATTACCTGTTATATTTCTGTTCCTAACCCAAAAATGTTCTTAATTCGAAATGGAACATTTGCTAATAACCAAGCACCCAAACGTTGAAGGGTAGCTAAGTGTAATTAATTGCAGGACCAGAAGACTGCAAGAAGAAACAAGATAGCTAGAGGAACAATCTGGATAATAGATAGTGGATGTTCGAAGCACATGACTTGTGACAAGAATCTACTATCAGATTACATTGAAAAGCCAGGACCTCAGGTCACCTTTGGATGTAACTCAAAAGGATACACCAGAGGATATGGAAATATAAAAGTTGGCAAGACCACCATCTCAAATGTTTCGTATGTTGAGGGTCTTAGTCACAATCTATTTTCTGTAAGTCAGTTCTGTGCTAACGGTAATCAGATCATTTTTTATACTAACAACTGCGTTGTGAAGAACAAGGAAGGAGATGACATACTCATTACCGGAAAATTGTAAGATAGGCTATATATTGTCCAGTGGACAAACCAGATCGAGACCTGCTTAATCACTAAAACTGTATCAGAAACAAACTGGTTATGGCACAAGAGATTAAGTCACCTAAATTTCAAATCAATCAACAGGATTGCCAAAGAAAAATTAGTGGAAGGACTACCAGATCAAGTATATGATAAAGATCATATATGTGATGCCTGCCAAGCTGGAAAGCAAACCAGATCATCCTTTACAAGCAAAACTGCTCACTCAACATCAAGAATATTGGAGCTTTTGCATCTGGATCTGTTTGGACCAGTTAAACCACTAAGCATAAATGGAAGGAAATACACCTTAGTAATCATTTATGACTACTCAAGGTTCACCTGGGTCATCTTTCTGTTAAAGAAGAAAGAGACACTAGCCAAACTACCTGATTTTCTACACAAGATCACCAAACAAAAAGAGGTGAGAATAGTTACTATCAGAACAGATCGAGGAACATAATTTCTCAACCAGAAGATTGAAGCATATTGCAATAAGATGGGAATCACTCATCAAACCTCAGCTGCTAGAACACCTCAACAAAATGGAGTTGTTGAGAGGCGAAACAGATCACTTAAAGAAGCAGCTCGTACTATGCTAAATGCTACCAATCTACCCAAGAAATTCTGGGCAGAAGCGATCTACACAACATGTTATACTCAGAACAGATCATCAATAACACTCAGACTTGGAAAGACTCCATATGAGATCTGGAACAACAGAAAGCCTAAGATCTCTTACTTTCGCACTTTTGGTTGTTTGTGTTACATACACAATAATGGGAAATCTCAATTGAGGACTTTTGATAGCAAAACTGACCCTGGAATATTCTTAGGATATTCTGATATCAGTAAAGCATATCGAGTCTACAATAAGAACTCTCATATTGTGGAGGTAACACCTCATGTTGTCTTTGATGAGTGTATTGTTGAGTACACGTCACTAGATAATAGACAGACAGAGAACCAGATAACTACAAGAAAGATGAATGAAGCTCTACTTGAAGATATTCTTATCTGGAATTCAAAAAGTGATGATGAAGATAGCAACACTCCACCAATTGCTGAAGAAGTTATACAGCAAGTGGGAACAATCCAACATGAACTGGATGAAAAAAGATCACCAACTAAAGGCAATGAAACAGTCATTGCAGATGATGATCAATCTGGAAATCTAAATCCAGAAGAAAGAATAGATGAGAATCCATTTCAAGCTTCATCAACAGTTCACATTGAATTTGAGGATCCAACAGATCAACCTAATCCTGAGATATCTGATGAAGAGATGAACAGGAGAAGGAGATGGATACAAGATCATCCACCAGAATAGATTGTTGGGAACCCATCAGATCGTGTGAAAACAAGAAGAATGCATGGAGAAAGTGCATTGTTAAGCTGCTATCTCTCTCGCATTGAACCATCTGATGCACATGAAGCACTACAAAATGCAGATTTGATAACAGCAATGCAAGAAGAACTTAATGAGTTCAAAAGGAATGAGGTCTGGTATCTCGTGGACAGACCCAAACACTAAGGAGTTAATGGTGTAAAATGGGTGTTCAAAAATAAACGAGATGAAAATGGTGAAGTAGTCAGAAACAAAGCCAGATTAGTAGCTAAAGGCTATAATCAACAAGAAGGCATTGAGTCAACCTTTCCTATATGGCAAGAACAGATATGATGGAAACCATTGATTGGCAATATACCATCTATCTCACGCCAATCAACAACGGCTAGAATTTCAATATTCAATACCTATATAGTTGAAGTCAATAATCTGGAAAGAGATAGAACTCACGCGAGCTATACTGTTGAAATACTTTTCAAGCACTTTGCATTTCCAGACTTTAGAGCTTCAACAATCTGTGATTCAACATCACACCAACCACCTCGATTCAAGTCTGTCTTATCGAGAGAAAGAAGATCACCCTGCTAGCTAGTAGTTTTCTAGTGGTAACGTAGAGGTAATCTGTTGTAAAGGGACACGACCCTTCATTCGTGCATAAGTATCTCTCTAGTTTTGATTGATACTTGTGACTCGTTCTCTACGAGTATAAAGAAGCAGAGTATCCTAGTATTGGATAATCTGGTCTAGTTCTGACCAGATCGTGGACGTAGGGATTTCCCGAACCACGTTAAACAACCGTGTGCTTTATATTTCTGCATATTTCATTTTCTGTTGTTTATTATTCTAACTCCCTGCATAATCATCCATCTGCATCTCAATCAATCTCTCTAATCATTCTGGTTAAAACATAAGGTTTCCTAAACAAGAGCAATCATTAATCCACCATTATTCCGCACTCACTCTACACTCAGAAAGTAATAAGATCACTCTTATTATCAACTAAGTGTTTTCACTAAGAGAGTAATCTGTTTGGACTAATGGCAGATCTGTATATCGATCTGTTTAGTCACTGCCGAGCAATTTCTTATATAGAATAGCTTGAACTCTCTATAAACTGTCAAGTAAATTGAAAAGTTTGAAATTGGTGTATTCCCCCCCCCCCCCCATACACCAAACCTTGCTCTTTCGGGACCAACAGCTGCAATCAAAGGCAAGTGTCAATCTGGTACCATGGAAGAAAAGAAAGAAGCTCAACCTGAGCAACTGACTGCACCAGATCGACCAAGCCTACCAACTGCTCAAACTCAAAAGGCATCATCATCAAGCAGATCGAGCCACTCTCAACCATTAAAGAGGAAGAAACGATCTAGATCTGGTTGGTTCTCATCAGCTCCTATCAAGACAAACAAAACAAAAGAAGGAAAGACCAACTGGGTCCTAGAAAATTTGAAGAATGGTTGGGAGGGACTCAAATACGGATTTATAATGTGTCGCTACTTTATCAAAGAACCTGCATACTGCGAGGGAACACCCAATGAGGCATTCAATCTCTACTTAGACATGAATGATGCAAAGGACCTGGTGCAGGCAATAAAAGAAGCAGCTGCAGAAGCTCAAGTCACCATCATTGCACCAGAAAGAGAGTTTAGAGTATGTCCTGAGATACCTGGCACTAAGCTTCCAAATAAGACCTATCTGCTCAACTTCATAAACCAGCTCGCTGAGAACAGAGGTTACAAAATAGATGCTGAGGATCCAGATTACATAAGAGTCAGGGAAGGAGTATATGAGAGCGTGCAACTAATATCTGATGAGACAAGGGCCAAGATGAAGAAGCAACAGGAAGAGAGGAGGAAAAGCAGATAGCTATTTACTTTCACATCATTACCATCTGTAATTCCTTTTTTTGATGTACTATATTTTTGCTTCTTATCTATAAAGTTCACTTGAGTTTCTGATGACAACTTCTTATTGTAAAGAACATATACAAACTGCTATTAATTGTTATAACCTAATAACGAAAACTAATCAATCTGGATATCAAACCAGATCACTCTTAAGGAGTTATTAGGATATAATTGTAAAATTGTGGTTTCGACATCATCAAAAAGGAGGAAATTTTTGGGAACCCTTAAAAAGTATTGGTTTTGATGATGATCTCTCGAAACACACTTAGTCTTATTACAGTTAAACTGTTCTACGTGTTAACAGATCACTTCATATAAAGTGAATTCTGATAGAGAACATATTAGGAGATGACTTAGCATGTAAATGTATTATTCCTATAGAAGTAATTTCTATAAATGGTATAGGATGAAGGCCAAGATTTCACGTCAAGAAGAAATCGATCTGCTGTGACAGACAACAACCAGATCACCAACCAGATCGATGATCACAGTATAGCACCAGATCGATAAAGTCATCAAACCACCAGATGACATCATCCTACACATCATATCCTCTTGCCATGTCAAAATTGAAAGTCTATCCAGCAGGGTTTGGAAAGAGAATCCACGATTGACACAAGGAAGGAAAGTAACCGTTAGCGATCTGCTTTCCATACTTAGAGGATTGAGTCAAAGCTTCTACAAGGCAAGAACAGATATCATGGATATCATTGATTGGCATCTACAATCAATCTCACGCCAATCAACAAACGGCTAGAATTTTTAATTCAAAGCCTATATATATTTGAAGTTCAAAATCTGGAGATTGACACACGCGAACTACATTGATAATGTACTCTCAAGCAAATCTCTGAACCAGACTAAGAGCTTAAAACAACCTGTGATTCTACATCACACCAACCCAACCTCGATTCAAGTCTGTCTTATCGAGAGAAAGGAGATCACCCTGCTAGCTAGTAGTTTTCTAGTGGTAACGTAGAGGTAATCTGTTGTAAAGGGACACGACCCTTACTTCGTGCATAAGTATCATTCTAGCTTTGACTGGTACTTGTGACTTGTTCTCCACGAGTATAAAGAAGAAGAGTATCCTAGTACTGGATAATCTGGTCTAGTTTTGATCAGATCGTGAACGTAGGGATTTCCCGAACCACGTTAAACAACTGTGTCATTTATCTTTCTGCATATTTACTTTCAGTTGTTTATTATTCTAACTCTCTGCACTACCATATAGTCTGCATCTTTAATCGATCTGCTTAATCTTTTAAAGTTTTCTATACAAGAGCACTCACTAAATCCACCATATTTCCGCACACACAATACTTAGAAGATAATAAGATCACTCTTATTATTGTCTAAGTGTCTACACTAGAGAGCAATCTGTTTGAACTGACCTGGTAGCGATCTGCTGATCAATCTGGTTAGTCATCTGCCGAGCAATTTCTTACTTAAGAATAGCTTGAACTCTCTAATAAATAACCAAGTAAACTAAAAAGTTTGTATTTGGTGTATTCCCCCCCCCCCCCCCATACACCAAACCTTGCTCTTTCGGGACCAACATTGTTTTTCCCATCTTTGCTTTTAGAATTATGAATCTGAATATGCAACTCATGGAGAATACGATTACCTCGTGTTTGGTTGATAGTGCTACAACTCACACTATCTTAACCGAAATAAAATATTTTCAAACTCTTACTAAAAAAGGGGGAGTATTACCACAATTGCTAATGACAATATTCTTATCATCGGCTCCGGAAGAGCATCTTTGATACTACTTATGGGTACCGACTAATTATAAATGATGTACTTTTGTATCCACAATCGAAACGTACCCTTCTTAGCTTTAAATATACTCGTCTAAACAGTTTTCATATTGAAACCGAAACTGAGAACAATAATGAATTAATTTTAAGCATAACTCAAATTATTTGATGTCGAAAGCAAGTGATTGAAAAATTCTCCTCTTTCTCCTCCGGGTTGTATTATACATACATCCAACCTAATAATCATGTTGCATTAAGTATAAGTTTTAAAGACCCAAAATATTTTAAATTATGGCATGAGCGATTGTGTCACCCTGAGCAAAATATGATACGTCAGATTATTAATAATGTTATTGGGCATAATATTTAAACAAAAGATCTTCCTTCCTCAAACAAATTTGTTTGTGACGCATGTGTGAAGGGTAAGCTTATAGTACGACCTTCTTGTACTAAAGTTGGAATAGAATCTCCTACTTTTCTTGAAAGAATTCAAGGATATATATGTGGAGCAATTCACCTGGCATCGGGACCATTTCGATACTTTATGGTTCTAATAGATGTTTCGACTCGATGGACTTATGTATGCTTATTGTCTACTTGCAATAATGCATTTGATGACTATTGCTCCTAATTGGTTACCAAAGTCGAACATCTTATTCATTATTTCCACACTCAAATTGGTCTGGCTGAATCATTAATTAAATGTTTAAAACTAATAACCAGACCAATTCTACAACATTCCAACTTACATATCTCTTGTTGGGGTCATGCAGTTTTCTGCATGCTGCTAATTTACTCTAAATCCGACCAACTGCATATCATGATTATTCCTCAATACAATTAGTACGTGACAAAGAACCAAACATTTCTTATCTGCGAATATTTGGTTGTGGAGTTTATACTCCTATATCACCACCACATTGTACCTCAATGGGCCCTCAGCACAAGCTTGGGATATACGTGGGATATGAATATCCGTCTATTATTAAATTTCTTGAACCCATGATTGGGGATCAACTAAATGTCTGGTACGCTGATTGCAATTTTGATGAAGATCTTTTCCCGACATTAGGGGAAGACAATAGCCAGTTTCAACAAATGTCGGGAATATTTCATGGAATGAAAAGAATCTTCATTATTTAGATCCAAGTACTTATCAATTTGAACTAGAAGTTCAAAAGATTATAAATTTGCAATATTTAGCAAATAATTTGTGAGATGCATTTACTGATCATAAAGGAGTAACAAAATTTGATATCCCAGTTGTGAATACTTCGCAAAGAATTGAAATTTCACGTGAACTAACTAAATCAGTTGATTGTCCTCAACGCCAGAAGCGTGGGAGACATGTCAGTGCTAAAGATAAAAATCCCAAAAAAGTAAAATTAAATAAAGGTATAAGATTGAATCAACAACCTCCTGAAGAGGATCATCCTAAAGATGATAATCCTAGTACATCTGCACGTGCACCAACTAATGATAATACTAGGATTGCGAAACAACCAGATCATGATATTATGGGAAATGATGAAAAATATGGTTAATGTTAATATTGGAGTTTCTATGAATTTTATAAATATGGGAGAAACTTATAACAATAATGTTATTGTTGTAGACAACACATTTGCCTCTACAATTGCCATTACTATTTCAAATAATAATTTTGATCCAGAACCAAAAACGATACCAGAGTTCCAGAAGCGCTCTGATTGGTTAAAATGGAAAGAGGTAATCGAGGCAAAGCTCAACTCGCTAAATAAGAGAAATTTTTTGGCTCTATTGTACGTACACCCGATAATATTATCCCAATATGATACAAATGGGTGTTTGTACCAAAGAGAAACGAATAATGAAGTGGTGATATATAAAACGAGATTAGTACCTTAAGGGTTTTTCGTAGAGGCCCGGAATTGATTTTGATCAAACATATTCTCCTATTTTAGATGACATAACGTTTCGCTACTTAATATCTCTGGCATCAACTATGAATTTAGAAATACAATTAATGGATGTCGTGATCGCATATGTATATGGATCACAAACACTGATATTTATATGAAAATTCCTGATGGATATAATATTCTTAAACTAAAGGAAAATGAAAGTCGCAACATAATGTTAAATTAGAAAGGTCATTGTATGGTTTAAAACTGTCAAGAAAAATGTGGTATGACCGACTAAGTGAATTCCTCTTAAAAAGGGATTATGTAAACAATGATGTGTGTCCTTGTGTGTTTATCAAGAAGTCACAAAATGGTTTTTGTAACATTGTTGTTTATGTTGATAACATAAACATAATTAGAACACACAAAGAAGTTGAGGAAGCTAGTTCATGCTTAAAGACAGAGTTTGAAATAAAAAATTTGGGTAAAACCAAATTTTGTCTCGGCCTGCAAATCAAGCATTTCCCAGAAGAAATTTTTGTACACCAGTCAACTTATGTGAAAAAGGTTCTATAAAGATTTTATATGGATAAATCACATGCACTTAGCACACCAATGGTTGTCCGACCACTAGAAGTGAACAAGGACTCGTTTAGACCTAAAGAAGATGATGAAGAAATTTTGGGACCGGAAGTTCCTTACTTCAGTACCATTGGAACACTTATTAATCTCGCAAATTGCATAAGACGTGACATTGCATTTGCAGTATATTTACTTGCAAGATTCCGTGTTTCTCCCACTCTGAGGCATTGGGATGATGTTAAACACATTCTTCGTTATCTTTAAGGCACAAAAGATCTTGGATTTTTTACCAAATAAATCAAGATATGACATTGGTTGGCTACTTGGATGCTGACAATTTATCTAATCCCCACAATGCTAAATTTTAGACTAGTTACGTTTTTCTCTGTTAAACAGACTCTAGTCACTACATTATCAAACCACTAAGAGATTATCGCTTTATAAGAAACCACAAAAGAAAGTATTCCAATGAATGATAATCTCCAAAAGAGCAGCGAAATTGCAATAAATAAAATTCTCTCCAGTGACAATCTTGCATATTTGTTCATAAAATCTCTTCTTACGTCAACCTTTGGAAAATATATTTATAATATAAGAATGCGTAGACTTGGAAGGTTAATATCTTCACGAGAAGCGAAATATTCAGAAATAATTTTAAAAATTAGACCTGAATGTCTACATTACGCCTTCAAGGCTACATGTTGTATTCCTTTTCTCTTACCAAGTTTTTTTTCCCACTGAGTTTTCTTGGTGAAGGTTTTTAATGAGACAACTGTTGGTCCCGGAAGAGCAAGGTTTGGTGTATGGGGGGGGGGGGAAATACACCAAATACAAACCTTTCTGGTTACTTGACTAATTAGGTAAGAGAGATTTAAGAGTGATCTTGTTCTCTAGCAGATCGATCTCGTTCTGTCCAGATAGAATCTCTCGAGTGAATAACACTAGGCAGAGATCAAGAGTGATCTTGTTCTCTAGCAGAGCGTTGAGTGCGGAATAATGGTGGACTTAGTCAGTGCTCTTTATTTAGAAAACCTTTTCAAAACTTAACCAAGTATTTAGCAGATTGATTAAGAATGCAGTTTTGAATGAGAATGACAGTTAGTGGATAAAACAACTGGAATATAAGATACAGAAAGTAAATGGCACAGTTATTTTTACGTGGTTCAGGAAACCCCCTACGTCCACGGTCTAATTCAAACTAGATTAGTTATCCACTACTAGGATACTCTTCTTGTTTATACTCGCTGAGAACGAGCCACAAGTCTCAAACCCAAACTGGTCGAAACATATGCATGAATAAGGTTCATGTCCCTTTAAAACTTACAGAAAACTACTGTAACTGGATCTCTTCACGTTAATCCACTAGAAAACTACTAGCTAGCAAAGATCTCCTTCTTTCTTTCTCGATAAGACACACTTGAATCGAGGTGTGATTACGATCACGAACGGTTCGGAACACGATCTGGTGAGTAGAAATCTTTTCAGTAAATGCTTTGATGGTTGAGATGATTTCTGGGCAGAGTTATAGCTTGTAGATGGTAGATGATCTTGAATACGTATATTATTCTTACTTCATCTGCCAGTCTTTGTTCCGAGCTTTTATAGGTGTAGAATTTGAAATTCTAATCGTTGAGCTTGATTGGTTTGAAGTTAATGTGATTTCGCCAATCAAGGATAGTGAATCCCTAATATGTCTCCTCTTGCCTTCAAAAGTTGACTGAATCTTCTAAATATGGCAAGCAGATCGTTTCATAGATACTGCTTTCCTTTTTCTTGTCTTGATTGATTCTTTTCCTTCTATGGTATGAATGACGTAGTTCAGGCTTTGAGATTCACCAACATTTAGTTTGATATGATCTGGTTTCCAATCTTAAGTGTCGATCTGGTTGTAGTCGATCTAGTCAAAGTCAATCTGGTTGATGATAATCTGGTCCAACTCGATCTGGTTGAAATTGATCTGGTTTACCACGATCTGGTTGAAGATAATCTGGTCCAACACGTTCTGGTTGAAGTTGATCTGGTTCACCACGATCTGGTTGAGGTTGATCTGGTTTACCACGATCTGGTTGAAGATAATCTGGTCCAACACGTTCTGGTTGAAGTTGATCTGGTCCAACACGATCTGGTTGAAGTTGATCTGGTTCAACACGATCTGGTTGAAGTTGATCTGGTTCAACACGTTCTGGTTGAAGTTGATCTGGTTCAACACGATCTGGTTGAAGTTGATCTGGTTCAACACGATCTGGTTGAAGTTGATCTGGTTCAAGAGATCAAACAGAAATTTACTTCGAGGAGGGTTGATTCTGCTGAGTGTTCTGGTGAGAACATATGTTTTGTTATGTTGAAACTTTCTGCTTGCTTCTGCTGTTTTAACGTTCTGGTCCTATTGACTAATCAAGACATAATGACTTTTATAGGCTGAAGTCCTTTACAAGATAAGTCATTTTCAAGACAAAACAGGGATCAGATCTCCTATCATATTCACTTTACATATTAGTGTTTTGTTACATATGGAGCAGATCAAGGTAACACAGAACATAAATAAATCTAAGTGTGTTTTTCGAGAGAACATCATCAAAACTAATTTTATTTGTGGGGTTCCCAACAATTTCCCCCTTTTTGATGATGTCGAAACCACACTTTACAAGATATACAGAGAAAAGCATTTAACATGATCTGGTAAGGTTAGCATATTGTTATTTGAGTTCATATAACAATCAGGAACAGAAATATAAGTTTCTGGACAATGAGACTTTGTCTTCAGAAAGATCCACATGTATTAATATGAGATGATGAGTACAAGTGGAAAGCAGAAGGACAAAAGACAAAAATAGAAACAAATTATTAAAGATAAAGATATTTAAGAGAACCATCTGGATGCTCCTCCTTCTTCATCTTCTCTCGTTGGGCGTCAGAAACTAGCTGGATGCTTTCGTATATCCCATCTCTCACTCTGACATAATTTGGATCGTGATTGTCGATCTTGTATCCTTTGATTTTGTCCAGCTGATTTATGTAGTTCAAGATATAAGTCTTGTCTGGAATGTTGCTTCCCGGAATTGTTGGGCACACCATGTATTCCTTCTCGGGAGCTTTGATTTTAATCTTGGCATCTGATGCGGCTGTTCTGATTCTTTGTATTAAGCTTTGATCGCTGAAGTTCTCCAGATATCTATTAAAGTCCTCATCTGGTGTCGATTCAGAGTAGGTTGGCTCTTTTAGAAATTATCTGTTCAGAATGAATCCTTGTTTGACCTTCTCCCAGTCGTTCTGGTCATCACTTGGGACCCATGCATCAGTTGGTGTCTGCTTCTTTAGAGAGAGATTCCATGAGAAAGCCTTTTTCTTCTTTTTCTTGGACTGAGTTGTAGATTGGGAGGACTATTGTTGAGAGCGTTCTACAGAAGATGGCGGAGGGAAGGTTGTCTGGAAAGATTTCTCCTTGGCTTCCTGAGCAACTATTTTCCTCTCCCTTTATGCTTGTTCTTTGTAGAACTGTGCTATGAACACAAGGTCACATGCTTGCTCCATATTCACTCCAAACAATAGCAGTTCTGCTATCTGTTCTCCTTCATCAATGGGATTTTTGCCTTTGTCTCTGGGAGACTATTTTGTCTTTGTATGCACATCAGGTTGAGCCTGTTCTGGTTCAAAAATAGTGGGATCTGGCCTTGGTGGTGTAGTAGGCCTCTCCTTTACTGATTTACCCATTTCAGCAGCAGATGGTGTTTCTTCTCCCACATCTTCTACTTTTGTCAGCAAGTTCTTCTCTTTACCCATGCTCTTGCCACCTTTGCCTCCTGAGATTTCCCCCTTTTCGACATCATCAAATAGGGACTTGATGAGTGTGCGAAGTGAGGCAATCTCATCCTTCATATTATCCATCTTCTCTTCAGCGTCAGACTTGAACCCGAGTAACAGATTGACTATTTGATCAGATGCATGCAGTTTTTGTTCAAGCCTGCTGTTCATCGTGGCCAGGGTTTTGTCATAGGTTTCTTGAAGCTCTTCCACCGCAGTGATGCACATGCTCTGGTGCTCAAACTCCTCTGTATTTGGATATAGCAAATCATCCAGAACCTCCATCTGATGTTTCTTCATCAGTTCCACAAATTTTTTGTTTTCAAAAACCACAAGTTGAGAATGTATAGATAAATCGGTTGCTTCCTTCATCTCAGTTGTGATCAAATCAACCTTCTGAGTAACTGCAGCTTCAATGGTCTCCTGCTATTTGACTAGAAGGTCAACTAACAATGTGGATGCCTTCTATGCTTGCTCTTCTATGCCTTCTAGTCGAATGGTGAGTTTAGCTTGTTCTGCTTCGTTGGCCAGACGGTCATCATCGATTTTCTTGTCAAGCTCCTTCTGTACTGTTCTGAGCTTTCTTCTGATGTCAAGACCCATATCATTGACATAATCCTTTTGGTGCTGGTTAAAATCAGAGAGGATCTGGGTTGCTTTTTCTTGTAGTATATTGCAGGTGTCTGTCATGTGATCTTCAACCCGAAGAGTGATCAGGTTGTCGATCTGATAGTTGTTGAAGGGTCTGGTTTCTCTTTCCAACAGCTCCTCCATCTTGTAGAAATGGACATTCTTCCTTAGCTTCTGTGCGACCCCCGGAATGTACAACTCGTTTCTTGGTTCTCCATCAATGGTCTGCCCTACTGGAGTGTCATCAACTGGATCAAGGTTGATGACAAGGATTTTCTTTGTTGTCTTCTTGGGATTTTCTGTTTCTTGAACAGGTGGTGGAGGTTGTTGATCTGGTTGTGCAGGTGCCTCCCTCTAGACATCTGGATTTGTTGCTTCATCTGGTACACTCGAGAAGAAATCCATTTTATCCGAATAAAATGATTGCAAGTTCATCTTCAGAAGGCTTGCCTCATGCTTCATGAGCGCAAGAATGAGTTGCGGGTATTCTGTTCGTACTTCACTGACTGTGCTGGCTTGAAGTAGATTGAGTAAGGTGGCTTCTTCCTTCTTCAATTCTTCAATAGTTCTGGTCTGGAGCAGCGCATCGAATATGTAATACTCTCTGTCCTTGACCAGCAAGTAGAATTTCACGCGCTTGGCTGTTCCCAGACTCTCTGGAAGAAGCTGGATACCCGGGAACTCTTGTAAGACAGAGTGATCTGCTTCACTCTCCAACAGATTAATAACGCCTCTGCTTGGCGTTTCTTTTCTTCCTCCTCATCAGTAGACTCAGCCTCCTCTTCATCCTCACTTATTTTCTCCATTCTGTTTGGTGAAGGGGTGGGTGTTCTGGCTGGAGAAAAGTCTTTCTCCTGATGCGGGTTAAAACTGGTTTCTGGTTCCACAAAGAATGGTTCTGTTTGGGGAGCCTCTAGAGGTGCTATCTCAGCTTGTGTCGCCTCCTTTCCTTGTTCTGTTCTGGTTTGTTCAGATTCTGGTAGAGAGTGTTATGTTGTTGCTTCTGGTGGTGGTGGGGATTCTTGAACCTTCCTCAATCTTCGCCTCTTCTGCTTAGGCTGAGAAGCAGAAGTTTCTGTATCAACAGAACTTCCCCTTTTAACAGTTGGTCTGCATGCTGCCTTCTCTTTCACCACTTTTTCCTTGGTTGTCTTGCCTTTCTGTTTTTCAACACCTTTGGGCAGTGGCATCCATGTTGGATTAGAACTTCCCATCTCCAGAAGTGTTGCGTGATGCACTTCATCCGTGACTTTGTTGAAAAGGGCTGGAGTTAATCCCATGGACATCTCGATCTGATGCTGATCCTCGGGTATAGTAAGAATTGTGTTAAACTTCACAGCATTCTCCCAGACGTGTTGTTTAAAGAATCTTTCCAACATGAGGCTGATTTTGGTGGAGTGCCTCAGGTTTCTCCTGACTTCCACCGACACACCTCTTCCTGTGCTGTCTTTTGTATATGTAACCAACTTGGCTTCTTTAGCCATCAAATCAAATAAAATTCTACTCCAGTTGACTCTGAGATTGAGTACAACAGCCGTGAGAATTCTGAACTTCTCTGGAGTCACTTGATCATAGGACCCGCTGTGGTTGAGGAAAATTCTTTGAACCAATTCAAACATTAGCTTGAACCCAGGTTGAAGTAATGATCGATGAAACATCCTTCCAGTATATGCGATGGGTATCACCATCATCATTTCCACCGCCGCCTGAAGTTATTCAGAGGTGATCTCGTCCAATGTCAGACCTTCATCATTCAACCCATATGCCTGGTTAATCATTGCGATGACATTGTATGTTGTTTTACTGGTCCTGTCCCCGATTGGCATCAACACGTTAGCTTCATTACCATTTTTAACACTTTGCCAGGTCAGATAAAATGTTGCTACTTGTTTTGCCAGGAACATGTTGGGGTGAGAAGTGACGATGTCACAGAATCCTATAAACATAAGAACATATAGAGAACATATATGTATTTTCATCAGTTTATGTGATTATCAAGTATGAATATCCCAAGCACATGTACAGTTAATGCATATCATTCAGAGCACTTTTCCAGAAAAAGAAAATAAAAACAATATACAAAGCACATATTAAGTTGTAGATGCATGAAAAATTAAGAACTTCAAAACCTTAGCAACGAGTAATCATGGCAAAAATTTCTTCGAATTTGCAAAACCTGTGAGTATCAAGGACTGCATAAGGTTCGGGGGATAGGAATTTCTGATCCTCAGCCACATGTTGGAGAAACAAGGAAGTTTGAGGTGCCATGATCACACAAAAAAAACTTTGAAGGAGTTTGCAGAAAATCAAGTCTGGGAAATTCTTAAGTGCTTAATGAAACTAGTGCTCAGTGCGATGAAAGTGTAGGTGAATAGATAAGTGTATGAACAACACACATATATATATAAGAAAATAATCAACGACACAGATGAAAGGTGTTGGTCCCGAAAGAGCAAGGTTTGGTGTATGGGGGGGAATACACCAAACACAAACTTTTCAGTTTACTTGTTGAATTGTTAGAGAGTTCAAGCTATTCTTAAAAAGAAATTGCTCGACAGATGACTAACCAGATTGATCACCAGATCAATATCAGATCAGTCCAAGTAGATGGCTCTCTAGTGTAAACACTTAGACAATTATAAGAGTGATCTTATTATTTTCTAAGTATTGTGTGTGCGGAAAAATGGTGGATTTAATGAGTGCTCTTTTTAAGAAAACCTTAAGAGTTAATCAGATCGTTAAGCAGATTAATTGAGATGCAGATTATATGATAGTGCAGAGGTTAGAATAATAAACAACTGAAAGTAAATATGTAGAAATATAAAGAACACAGTTGTTTAACGTGGTTCGGGAAATCCCTACGTCCACGATCTGGTCAAAACTAGACCAGATTATCCACTACTAGGATACTCTGCTTGTTTATACTTGTGGAGAACGAGTCACAAGTATCAATCAAGGCTTGAGAGATACTTATGCACGAAATAAGGGTCGTGTCCCTTTACAACAGATTACCTCTACGTTACCACTAGAAAACTACTAGCTAGCAGGGTGATCTCTTTTCTCTCGATAAGACAGACTTGAATCGAGGTGGGGTTGGTGTGATGTAGTATCATAGTTTGAAGCTCTTAGTCTGGTTCAGAGATTGCTTGAGAGTATGTTGTCAATATAGCTCGCGTGCGTTGTCGTTGTTGTTTTTCTCCAGACCATGAACTCCAAGTATATATAGGCTTTGAACTTCAAAATTCTAGCCATTGTTGATTGGCGTGAGATTGATGGTATATTGTCAATCAATGATATCCATCATATCTGTTCTTGCTTTGTAGAAACGTTGACTCAATCTTCTAAGTATGGAAAGCAGATCATTAACGGTTGCTTTCCTTCCTTATGTCAATCGTAGATTCTCTACCCAAACCCTGTTGGATGGGCTTCAACTTTGACGTGGCAAGATGGTATGATGTGTAGGATGATGTCATCTGGTGGTTTGATGACTCTATCGATCTGGTGCTTCGCTGTGATCATCGATCTGGTCAGTGATCTGGTCGCTGTCTGTTACAGCAGATCGATTTCTTCTTGGCGTGAAATCTTGGCCTTCATCCTATACTATTTATAGAAATGACTTCTATAGGAATAATTCCTTTACATGTTAAGTCATCTCCTAATCTGTTCTCTATCAGAATTCACTTTACATGTAGTGATCTGTTAACACGTAGAACAGTTTAATACCAAATAGACTAAGTGTGTTTCGAGAGATCATCATCAAAAATAAGATACTTTAGGGTTCCCAACAATTTCCCCCTTTTTGATGATGTCGAAACCACACTTTTCAAAAATATCCTAATAACTAATTAAGAGTGATCTGGTTTGATGGCCAGATTGATTATGTTTCGTTATTAGTTAACGATTAAAGAAGTTTGTATATGTGTTCTGGACAATAAGTTGTTGTCATCAGAAACTCAAATGTACTTTTATAGATAAGAGGCAAGAATAAGTCATAATACATCAAAAAAATGGAATTACAAATAGTAAAGATGTGAAAGTAAATAGCTATCTGCTTTTCCTCCTCTCCTCATGTTGCTTTTTCATCTTGGCCCTGGTTTCATCAGATATGAGCTGCACGCTCTCATATACTACCTCTCTCACCCTTATGTAATCTGGAACTTCAGTGTCTATCTTGTAGCCTCTGTTTTCTGCAAGCTGATTTATGAATGTGAGCAGAAATGTCTTGTCTGGGAGCTCAGTGCCTGGTATGTTGGGGCAAGTTCTGAATTCCCTCTCCGGGGCAGTTATTGTAATCTGGGCTTTTGTTGCTGCTGCTCTTATAGCTTCCACCAGATCTTTTGCATCGTTTAAGTCCAGGTAGAGGTTGAATGCCTCATTAGGTGTCCCCTCGCTGTATGCTGGTTCTTTGAGAAAATAGCGACACATAATGAAGCCATATCGTAGTCCTTCCCATCCCTCCTTTAAGTTTTCTGGGACCCAGTTGGTCTCTCCTTCTTTAGTCTTCGTTGTTCTGATAGGAGCAGATGAGGACCAACCGAATCCAGATCGTTTCTTCCTCTTCAGTGGTTGACTTGATTTACTTAAGGATGATCTGGATGCTTTCTATGTTGGGACAGATGGTGGGCTGGAACGTTCTGGTGTTATCTGCTGCTCAGGTTGAGCCTTTTTCATTTCATCTGTGGCACCAGATTGCAACTTCCCCTTCGCAACCATCCCCTTCCCTTTCTCAACCACTGTCTTCTTTCCTTTCCTGGATCCTTCCCCCTTTTCGACATCATCAACATACATAGTGATGAGTGCTTTAAGGGAAGCGATCTCCTCCTTCATCTCCTTGACCTCTTTCTCTGAGTCTATCTTATGAGTAAGCAGAGAGGTGATGTTTAAGTTTGAGTCGTCGATCTGCTTTTGAAGTGATTTCGTTGCCTGGCCCAGATTGGCAGTGACATTCTCTTGCTCCTCCTTTATCACTCCAATCTCATCAAAGAATGAGTCAATCATGGTCTTTGTGGGATAGCGCAGATCGCTTAATTTCCTCTCCACAAAGTTCTTCCCATCGTTCTCAAATTTTCTGAACATCGCTCTGGTTTCTGAGTTAGCTGCTTTTATCACTTCGCCAGCGATGCCATCTGTCTGCTCTTTGACAATTGCATGGACCATGTCCTTCTCTTTCTTTGCAAATTTTGTCACAATCTTGTACATCTCATTGATTTTAAGCTCCATGGTGACTAGAGTCTGATCGATCTGTGCCTTCCTCTCCTCTGCAGCAGATCGATCATCGTCCATCTTTTTGCTCAGTTCTTCTAACTTCAGTCTGCAGACTCTCCTCAGTTCTGAGTCGACCTGGTCCACATGGGATTTCAAGTGATTGTTGAATTCAGTGAGTATCCTAGTGGCCTGGTCTTGGACTATTGAGAGAGTCCCGTACATGAACTTGTCAACCTTGTTTGAGATTAGATCTCTCACTTGTTCATTAGAGAGTGATTGACGTTGGGTCATCAATATCTCCTCAAGGTTGGTCGTCTCCACAAACTCCTACATAGTAGCTGCGACAGCGGGGGTATATATGTCATATGTTAATTTTCCACCCACCCTCTGTCCAACTGGCTCACCTTCCTCTCGAGGATAGTCCACCACTGCAATCTGAATCTTGCTTGTCTTGGCTGGTTCCCCCTCAGCCTGTGCAGTGGTTTCCACTATCTGTTCCTCAGCATCAGCCATGTGCTTATCTGGTTCGGACTCTAGGATTGCTGCATCCTGTTGGTGAGCATCAGAAGGTACAGCTTCAACTTCTACTTCCTCAACTACTGTCTCCTCAATGCTCTCATAAAATTCCAGCATATCTGCTTTTTCATATTCAGATCTGAGGTCGATCTTGAGTTCGTTGGCTTCAAATTTAGACATGCCTAGGATGTCTGGTTTGTATGTCTTCCTTAACTCAACAATAGAAGAGGCAGTGAAAATGTTGAGCAAGGTGGCTTCTTCAATCTTCAGAGCATGTATTGATCTGGTTCGGAGAAGGGAATCAAGGACATAGAATTCTTTGTCCTTGATGAGCAAAAGAAATTTGAGTCGTCTAGCTGCTTCATAACTTTCTGGAGTGAGCTGTATCCCAGGAAATGTCCTAAGTACAGAGTGATCTGCTTCTTTTTCAAGCATTTTCACAACAGTCTCTGCCTTTTTCATTTCTTCCTCCTCATCAGTAGATTCATCTTCTCCTTCGACTTCCTCATCGATCTGCTCTAAAGGTTCAGCAGATGATGGACTTATAGTATGAGCTGGAGAAAAATCCTTGACCTGGCCTGGGTCCAAGGATGAGATAGGAACCACGTCCTCTGGTGGTCCAGCCACCAAAATTTCCTCCTCCTCAACCTCCTGTTGAGGGATGACAGTTTCTTCAGCCTGGGCTTCCTCCACAGGTTCTGCAAGTTTTTGTAACCTCCTTCTCTTTTGTTTCGGTTGTTGGGCTGCAGTGGAGGCGTCAGTAGCGACTGAGCTTACCCTCCTTGTAATTCTTTTGGTCGGGGTCTGTTTAGTCTCATTTTGTTCGTCTAAACTTAGGTTTTTCGTAGTTCT
>JAPKLX010000451.1:37816-77924 GCA_026898415.1 Leonotis leonurus | reverse complement strand
TGGTCTAAACAATGCCACGTACTAACAGTTAAAAATAAGTTGAAACAGGGTCCTTTCGACTTGTTTCTCTTTTGTAACTTTGGATTTTGTGGATTTCTCTGCAGGGGCAGATGGTGGGACCCAGATCGGGTTGGAGCTTCCCATCTCCATCAGTGCATTTGCAAAAACAGGGTCAGTCACCCTTGCAATCAGGTTAGCAGAAATGCCCATAGACATTTCAATCTGGTGCTGGTCCTTCGGAAAGTGCAATCTGGTGTTGAACTCTACTATGGTATCCCACTTGTGTTGTGCAAAGGATTCCAGCATGTAGCTGATTTTGGTGGAGTGCCTTAAGCTACTCCTCTTCACCTCAATCCCAGGGTTGCATCCTTTAACAAAAGTAATCATTTTGGCCTCCTTAGGTCAAATAGTATTCTGCTCCAGTTAACCGGTAGGTTAAGCACGACAGCAGCCAGGATCTTGAACTTCTCGGGAGTGACCTGGTCGTAAGAGCCATTGTGGTTCAAGAAAATTCGCAGGACAAACTCAAAAATAATCTTGAATTCGGGTGCGAGTAGGGCTCTGTTGAACATCTTGTTCAAGTAGCGAATGGGCACTACCATCACCATCTCCACAGCCTCCTGAAGTTGCTCTTCGCTTATGTCTCCCAGAGTGAGACCTTCATCCTTCAACTTGTAAACATTGTCAATAATGTTTAGTACGTTGTATGTGGTGTTGCTGATGGTATTGCCTTTGCTAACCCTGATGGTTGCTTCATTTCCACCCTTCTCTCCTTGCCACGAGAGATAAAATGCAGCTACTTCTTTGGGCAAGAAGTGGACAGGATGGGTGGTAATGATATTGTGAAATCCTACAGCAAAGTCAAAACACTATACTACAGTGCAAGAGTTCATAAGAATGCAGAATAGATAAAGCAGATTTTCAGTATAAGTTTAATGAAAACTCAAGGCATTCAAAACATAGAGAAGTTAAAAGAATACTCATAAATTTAAACCTTTGCAGCGTCTAACAAGGTCGAAGGCCTTGTCCAGTTTATGAAAACCGAAGATATCAAGTACTGTGAAAAGATCTTGATGAATATATGGTTTCAAGAAGTTCACTTGTTCATGCCACTTTCCAATTTGGATATCAATCTAGTGTGATGAACTTTTACTGATTCCCAGTTGGAATTTGATTGATCTGTTTGACTATTAACATGTACTTAGTGATCTGGTGTCAATTCCTAGTTGGAATTTTACATGATCTGGTCTTTATCAATCTGAACTATGTCAATCTGGTTCTAATTCCCTGTTGGAACATGATGATCTTGTGTCAATTCCCAGTTTGGAATTTTGCATGATCTGTTCTAAGACTATTTGGTCCTTTCCTCCAGATTTAATAATCCTAATTTCCAACAAAGCATCTTAAATCTTTCTTCTGGTAATGCTTTGGTGAGAATATCTGCTCTCTGTATCTCAGTGTGTATCTTCTCGATCTGTACATGTTTTCTTTCAACATGATCCCTTATAAAATGATGTCTCACATCCACATGTTTGCATCTAGTATGCAAAACAGGATTCTGTGTGATTGCTTTAGCACTTGAGCTGTCACAGAAAATAGGTATCTCTTTGATATTGATCTCATAGTCTTTGAGCTGTTGTCTTAACCAAAGTATCTGAGCACAACAGCTCCCTGGCGCCATATATTCAGCTTCTGTGGTTGATGTGGCAACAGATGTCTGCTTCTTTGAGAACCAAGAGATCAGTTTATTTCCTAAAAACTGACATGTACCAGATGTTGACTTTCTGTCCAGCTTACATCCAGCATAATCTATGTATCTAATTAGCTCAAAGTTGTCTTCACATGGATACCATAAACCTATATGGGCTGTTCCCTTAAGATATCTTAATATCTACTTAGCTACTTCCATGTGAGACTCTTTGGGGTTTGCTTGATATCTTGCACATACACCTACTGCAAATGTGATGTCAGGTCGACTAGCAGTTAGATAGAGTAATGATCCAATGATCCCTCTGTATTGAGTGATGTTAGCTGGTTTTCCCTCTGGATCAGGATCAATTTTCCCATTGGTCTGCATTGGGATTTTCACTGGTTTACTGTCTTTGATCCCAAATTTAGTCAGCAGATCTTGAACGTATTTTTCATGATTTATGAAGATACCATCTGGTAGCTGCTTGACCTGCAAACCTAGAAAGAAACTCATTTCGCCCATTATGGACATTTGGTACTTATTTTTCATAAGTTCAGCAAATTTGTCACATAAATAGGTGGATTGAGATCCAAATATGATATCATCTACATAGATCTGTACTAAGAGGATATTTTCTTTGACTTTGATGATGAATAAAGTCTTGTCAACTGATCCTCTTCTGAATCCAGAATCTAGTAGAAATGTTGATAATGTCTCATACCAAGCTCTAGGGGCTTGTTTAAGACCATAGACTGCTTTTGTCAGTCTGTATACTTTCTGATTTGGATCTGCTTCTTCAAATCCAGGTGGTTGTTCCACATAGACTTCTTCTTCAAGGATACCATTGAGGAAAGCACTTTTGACATCCATCTGGTATACCTTGAACTTTTTATGTGCAGCATATGCTAAGAATAGCCTTATTGCTTCGAGTCTGGCTACGGGTGCAAATGTTTCATCAAAATCAATGCCTTCTTGTTGATTATAGCCTTTAGCTACTAATCTGGCTTTGTTTCTGACTACTTCTCCATTCTCATCTCGTTTATTCTTGAACACCCATTTTACACCTATGACACCTTGGTGTTTGGGTCTGTCCACGAGATACCAGACCTCATTCCTTTTGAACTCATTGAGTTCTTCTTGCATTGTTGTTATCCAATCTGCATCTTGTAGTGCTTCATGAGCATCAGATGGTTCAATGCGAGAGAGATAGCAGCTTAACAATGCACTTTCTCCATGCATTCTTCTAGTTTTCACACGATCTGATGGGTTCCCAACAATCTGTTCTGGTGGATGATCTTGTATCCATCTCCTTCTCCTAGTCATCTCTTCATCAGATATCTCAGGATCAGGTTGATCTGTTGGTTCCTCAAATTCAGGGTGTGATGTAGAAGATGGTTGGAATGGATTCTCATCAGGATTTTCTTCTGGATTTGGATTTTCAGATTGATTATCTTCTGCAATGACTGTTTCAATGCTTGGTGATCTATTTTCATCCAGATTATATTGAGTTGTTCCCCCTTGCTGTGTGATTTCTTCAGCAATAGGTGGAGTGTTAATCTCTTCATCATCACTTTTTGAATTTCAGATAAGAATATCTTCAAGTAGTAGTTCATTCATCTTTCTTGTAGTCATCTGGTTCTCTGTCTGTTTATTATCTAGTGACATGTGCTCAACAATAGACTCATCAAAAATGAGAGTTCTTATTATAGACTCGATATGCTTTACTAACATCAGAATATCCTAAGAATATTCCAGGGTCAGTTTTGCCATCATAAGTCCTCAATTGAGATTTCCCATTATTGTGTATGTAACACAAACAACCAAAAGTGCGAAAGTAAGATATCTTAGGCTTTCTGTTGTTCCAGATCTCATAAGGAGTCTTCCCATGTCTGAGGGTTATTGATGATCTGTTCTGAGTATAACAGGCTGTGTAGATCGCTTCTGCCCAGAACTTCTTGGGTAGATTGGTAGCATTTAGCATAGTACGAGCTGCTTCTTTAAGTGATCTGTTTCGCCTCTCAACAACTCCATTTTGTTGAGGTGTTCTAGCAGCTGAGGTTTGATGAGTGATTCCCATCTTGTTGCAGTATGCTTCAATCTTCTGGTTGAGAAATTCTGTTCCACGATCTGTTCTGATGCTAACTATACTCACCTCTTTTTGTTTAGTGATCTTGTGTAGAAAATTAGGTAGTTTGGTTAGTGTCTCTTTTTTCTTTAACAGAAAGATGACCTAGGTGAACCTAGAGTAGTCATCAATGATTACTAAAGTGTATTTTCTTCCATTTATGCTTAGTGGTTTAACTGGTCCAAACAGATCCAGATGCAAATACTCCAGTATTCTTGATGTTGAGTGAGCTGTTTTGCTTGTAAAGGGTGATCTAGTTTGTTTTCTTGCTTGACAAGCATCACATATATGATCTTTATCATATACTTGATCTGGAAGTCCTTCCACTAATTTTTCTTTGGCAATCTTGTTGATTGACTTGAAGTTTAGGTGGCTTAATCTCTTATGCCATAACCAGTTTGTTTCTGATACAGTCTTGGTGACTAAGCAAGTCTCGATCTGGTTTGCCCACTGGACAATATATAACCTATCCTGCAGTTTACCAGTAAGGAGTATCTCATCTCCTTCCTTGTTCTTCACAAGACAATTGTTAGTATCAAAAACGATCTAGTTACCGTTAGCACAGAATTGACTTACTGAAAACAGATTGTGACTAAGACCCTCAACATACGAAACATTTGTGATGATGGTCTTGCCAACTTTTATATTTCCATATCCTCTGGTGTACCCTTTTGAGTTACATCCAAAGGTGACCTGTGGTCCTGGCTTCTCTATGTAATCTGATAGTAGGTTCTTATCACATGTCATGTGCTTTGAACAGCCACTATCTATGATCTAGATCGCCCCTTTTGCTATCTTGTTTCTTCTTGCAGTCTTCTGATCCTGCAATTAATTACACTTAGCTACCCTTCAACGTTTGGGTGCTTGGTTATTAGCAAATATTCCCTTTCGAATCCAGAACATTTTAGGATTAGGAACAGATATATAACAGGTAATTATATTCTCATCATTATCAACTTTAGATACAGAATGAAATACAGATGGATGGTGTCTCTCTATCCCATCATTTTTCAATCCTTCCTTATTGAACAATGTCCTGTTGACATTTTTGTTGGGTAATGTCCTGTTGACATTCTTTTTATGGACTTGATCTGTTTCTAGGAATCGAGCAAGTTGACCCTTTGTTTGGGTGTATTGTCTGTAACCAGTCTGTTTTACCATCATCTTCTAGGGTTGATCTTTCTTGTTCCTTAGATTTATTTCTAGTCTGTTTCTAGTCTGTTTAACTTTTCTCTTTGGCTTTTTGATAGATCAGAACAGTCTGTTTTGAAGTGACCTGTTCTGCCACAACCAAAGCATGTGTAATCTATAGAGTTAGATGTTTTAGAGATTTTACCAGTCTGCTGTTTTGATTCTTCCTTGTTATCAGATCGATCATTGTCACGCTTCTTGTAGAATTTGTTTTTGTTATCTTTATAGAAACGTTTATATTTCTTCGATCTGATCTCCATCTTGTCCATACGTTTGGCGATCATTGCAAACTCTTTTAGTAGTTTTTCATATCTCTTCTCTTCATCGGGAATAGAAGGTTCAGAAGGATCATCTGGTTTGCTCTTCGCTTTGAAGGCTACTTCTTTATCCTTCTTAGAGCTGTTTTCTGCCTTTTTGGACAGATGATCTGGTCCACGAATTCTTTGAATGTCACATTCAGGACCTTCAAGGTGATCAAATAATGCTTCTATAGACAGTTCATTGAAATCTGCACGGAGAGGTTGCATTGCAGCATAGATCTCCCAACTAGGTGGAAGTGCTCTTAGTACTTTCATATTCTTCTCTCTTTGAGTATATTTGTTCTTATTGAACGCTGATATCACAAGGAGGATTCCAGTGAATCTCATCTTCATTTGTTCTATTGTCTCGCCTGGTTTCATCTTGAATTCATCATATTTGTTGCAGGCTAGAGACAGCTTGTTCTCAATCATGACTTCAGATCCTAGACACAAGTCTCTTAGGGCTTCCCACATCTCTTTGGCAGTATCCAGATCTTGGATTTTGGCCAGATGTACCCCTTTGACTGTGCTAGATATGATCCCTTTAGCAAAGTCATTCAGATTGACTTCACGACGCTCTTCTGCTGTATATTTCCTTGGATCTTTAGGAACAGTCTGTGTAGTTACACCAGTTGAGTTGGTTACTGTAACTTCTTCTGTGATCTGTAGTGGGCCATCTTCAATAACTTTCCACATCAGATAGTGATGGGCTTTGAGTGCCATTTTGATTCTGAAGCTCCATTCTCTATATCCTTGGATGGAGAATTCTTCACAAGCCCTAACGACAGATGATTCCATAGCAGATAGTATGCACGTGAATGAAAATGGGTTTTCCTAGATCTATTCAAGTTGACCACGTAGGTTTTAACCTTGTGAAACAAAAACAATGGTCGTTTGAACCACTGCTCTGATACCACTTGTTGGTCCCGAAAGAGCAAGGTTTGGTGTATGGGGGGGGAATACACCAAACACAAACTTTTTAGTTTACTTGTTGAATTGTTAGAGAGTTCAAGCTATTCTTAAAAAGAAATTGCTCGACAGATGACTAACCAGATTGATCACCAGATCAATATCAGATCAGTCCAAGTAGATGGCTCTCTAGTGTAAACACTTAGACAATTATAAGAGTGATCTTATTATTTTCTAAGTATTGTGTGTGCGGAAAAATGGGGATTTAATGAGTGCTCTTTTTAAGAAAACCTTAAGAGTTAATCTGATCGTTAAGCAGATTAATTGAGATGCAGATTATATGATAGTGCAGAGGTTAGAATAATAAACAACTGAAAGTAAATATGCAGAAATATAAAGAACACAGTTGTTTAACGTGGTTCGGGAAATCCCTACGTCCACGATCTGGTCAAAAACTAGACCAGATTATCCACTACTAGGATACTCTGCTTGTATATACTCGTGGAGAACGAGTCACAAGTATCAATCAAGGCTAGAGAGATACTTATGCACAAAATAAGGGTCGTGTCCCTTTAACACAGATTACCTCTACGTTACCACTAGAAAACTACTAGCTAGCAAGGTGATCTCCTTTCTCTCGATAAGACAGACTTGAATCGAGGTGGGGTTGGTGTGATGTAGTATCACAGTTTGAAGCTCTTAGTCTGGTTCAGAGATTGCTTGAGAGTATGTTGTCAATATAGCTCGCGTGCGTTGTTGTTGTTGTTTTTCTCCAGACCATGAACTCCAAGTATATATAGGCTTTGAATTTTGAAATTCTAGCCGTTGATTGGCGTGAGATTGATGGTATATTGCCAATCAATGATGTTGGGAACCCCATGAATTTGTATTTGTTTTGATGATGTTTCTCGAAACTACACTTAGATATTTTTGAAACCAAGTAGTTATTGTCATCTATTAAGGATTATCTTAAGTGTAAAAGAAGCAGATCGTTTTAGTACACAAATAACGATCTGTATTATTCTAGTTAAAGGTATCCTGGACACAATGATCACTATGATATCAAGTTTCTCTTGTAAGTCAGCTAGCTGTTAATATAAGGAGCAGATCGTTTTCATGTATTAAATAACGATCTGCTTCCCATATAAGCAGCTCGCTGACACTTGTTTATGGTTTCTATTTGTAGTTCACATTTCAACAGATCACAAATGTAAAAGTAACTGGAAGTTTTCGAGTTGACTTATAACGATCTGGTTCTCTAGAATAGAATTAGATATTTCGTAGGATCAAAAATATGCTTGCTATATTTTACAAGCATTTGAGCAGCTCGTCCAAAAAGGAGGATCAGCCCGCTGCTTCTAATCTACATATAGCAGATCGTTCAAGTCATCATAAGAGGATGAAGCATCTCGTTCACAAGGAATACATCAACCAACTGTTAAGCTCAAGATCGTGTTGTTTCAAAAATGATCTTATCATCTCTACCATACATATAGCAGATCATTTTATACCAAAAACGATCTGGTCACATCAGTCAATGGATTATGAGATGAAGTTACAACACAAAGGACAGCGAGCTGGTATAACATCAAATTCAAGCTGCTCCTCACAGTAACTACGGTGGACTGCCGACATACCTAAATTTGTCACAAGTCAACCACTGTTGTATTGTCACATCAACAGCATGCTTTAAGGAATGAAGTACAAGAATATCAAAATTCCAGTACTGTGAATCATTCCCAGTATGGCAATACATTGGGAAATCTCATGAAAGGTGGTAACCACTCTCATTTTGACAGCTCGTGCTTCAACAACACTGCCATGCATTTAATGCAGTCATTAATGCAATGAAGAAAGACATCTTCTTCTCCAACGGATAGTTTTCTTCAAAGAGGCTATAAATACCACCTTCACCTCCAGGAACGAGCACGAGAATTCACGATTACAAAGCTCAAACTCTGCTCAAATATCTTCAAGTATTCAAAGCTCTAAAAGCACTCCTTCAAGCTCTAGAATTCTCTGAGTGTTTTATTATTCTTTTGAAGATAGTTTTCTGGAAACTTGCTGTTTACAAAACCCAAGTTAGGATCTAGTTTTGATCCAAGATTTGTAAGATTTAGATTGTAGTTCTTCAATCTAAGAAGTGTAATCTCAAGTTGTTATCTAGTTTTGATAAAGCTTGAGGCTTGTACTCAACGAGTAAAAAGAAAGGAGACATAGTAGATTTCGATCTAGTTTTGATCGAGCCGTGGACGTAGGGAAAGTTTATCCCGAACCACGTTAAATACCTTGTGTTCTTACTTTCTGTTTTACTTCATTATCATATCCTTCATACTCTTACAAAGAGCATTAACCACCGAATTCCGCACACAACATTAATCAAGGTTAACTTTCTTAAAGTTAATCTTATTAAGTGTTTCTTCTCACCTAAGGTTTATTTGAGCTAAGTTGTTTCTTCCTCACAAGAAGAAACCCTAAGCTATCTTTATTTATAAAGTGTGCTTAAGCCTTATACTTAAATTTTGAACAAGAAAACCGAAAAAGTTTGAATTGGTGTATTCCCCCCCCCATACACCAATCTAGCTCTTTCGGGACCAACAAATAATATCCATCATATTTGTTCTTGCCTTGTAGAAACGTTGACTCAATCTTCTAAGTATGGAAAGCAGATCATTAACGGTTGCTTTCCTTCCTTAAGTCAATCGTAGATTATCTACCCAAACCCTCTTGGATGGGCTTCAACTTTGACGTGGCAAGATGGTATGATGTGTAGGATGATGTCATCTGGTGGTTTGATGACTCTATCGATCTGGTGCTTCGCTGTGATCATCGATCTGGTCAGTGATCTGGTCGCTGTCTATTACATCAGATCGATTTCTACTTGGCGTGAAATCTTGGCCTTCATTCTATACTATGTATAGAAATAACTTCTATAGGAATAATTCCTTTACATGTTAAGTCATCTCATAATCTGTTCTCTATTAGAATTCACTTTACATGTAGTGATCTGTTAACACGTAGTATAGTTTAATACCTAAAAGACTAAGTGTGTTTCGAGAGATCATCATCAAAACTAAGATACTTTAGGGTTCCCAACAAAAGGGATAAAAATTGGAGGGTTGGATGAAGATGTCCCTTTTTAGGTTTTCCCGCTTCAGCTTTTTATTTTGCCGCCTTTCCTTGCGTTTGATGTACGCGCTAGATCCTAGGGTTGTAGGAGAGCGTGTGCGTATCTTCCTATTCACTGCAACTTTTCTTTTCCTTTTCTTGTAGAGATTTTCTTGATCACAGTTCCCAATGGGGTTCTAATCATCACAAATATAGGAGATTTAGCAAATCAAGATTAGAAAATAACTTTACAGTCTGTAAATTGAAGATTTATCAGTGACGTCTTCATTCTAAGACGTTTCAATTTTCCAAATTCCCCCTTGACTAAGTAATTATTTATTGAAAATAATTTCCACGTGGCATGTCTTCTATCTGGACTAGTTTAGACACGTGAAATCTCTGTTTCCATCTGGTATTGTCCTTCTGGTTGACAATCTGGTATTGTCCTTCTGGTTGACAATCTGATATTGTCCTTCTGGTTGATAATCTGATATTGTCATTGTGGTTGACAATCTGATATTATCCTTCTGTTGGGAACCCCACAGATAATTTAAGTTTTGATGATGTTATCTCGAAAACACACTTAATATTATTCATGTTATGTATTATTTCTATTTTGTTTGTTTGTAACAGATGAAAGCTGAAGCAAGTCTAAGCAACAGAAAGCTGAAGCAAGTCTAAGTACCAGAAAGTTGGAGCAAGACAATTTTAACAGAAAGTTGAACCAGAAAGCTTCAAACAGAAAGATGAAAGAATTCTTAGACAGAAAGCTGAACCAGCAAGTCTTAGACAGAAAGCTGAACCAGCAATTCTTAGACAGAAAGCTAAACCAGCAAGTCTTAGACAGAAAGCTGAACCAACAATTCTTAAACAGAAAGCTGAACCAGCAAGTCTTAGACAGAAAAGTTGAACCAGCAAGTCTCGAACAGAAAGTTGGAGCAAATCAACTTTAACAGAAAGTTGTTCAACCAGAAAGTACTCAACCAGTGTTCAACCAGAAAAGCATTAAAACCAGAAAGGGCGTAACCAGAAGGTTCCAACCAAAACAGAAAGAGTTGAACCAAACCTGTCAATGATGGTAACAGATCAATAGAGCTATCAAAACCACCAGATGACAATGCCCCTCTCATCATATCTCTTACCACGTCAATATTAAAGTTCATCCATCGAGAATTGGAAAGAGAATCACTGATTGACACGAAGAAGGAAAGTAATCACAGTTGATCTGCTTTCCATTCATAGAAGATTCAGTCAACGACCCTACAAGGAAAGAAGAGATATGATTGATTGGCAATCCACAAATCAAATCACGCCAATCAACAAACGGCTAGAATTTCAAAATTCAAAGCCTATATATGTTTGGAGATTTAAAGTCTGAAGGTAGGTAGCGATATATTACTGAAACATACTCAAGCATTCTAATATATCATCAGACAAAAGCTTCAAACCGTTCGTGATCGCAATCACACCTCGATTCAAGTCTGTCTTATCGAGAGAGGAAGGAGATCTTTGCTAGCTAGTAGTTTTCTAGTGGATTAACGGGAAGGAATCCTGTTTTACAGTAGTTTTCTGTAAGTTGTAAAGGGACACGACCCTTATTCGTGCATAAGTTTCAATCTGCCTTGTAATTGAAACTTGTGGCTCGTTCTCAGCGAGTATAAATAAAAGAGTATCCTAGTAGTGGATATCTAATCCAGTTTGGATTAGACCGTTGACGTAGGGGATTTCCCGAACCACGTAAAATAACTGTGTTATTTACTTTCTGCATTTATATTCCAGTTGTTTTTATTCACTATCTGTCACTCTCATACAAACTGCATTCTTAATCAATTCTCTAAATACTCGACTAAGATTTGAAAGGTTTTCTAATCAAAGAGCACCGACTAAGTCCATCATTTTTCCGCACACAATACACTGTTAGAAAATAAGATCACTCTTACTTTCTGCTTTGTATTACTCACTTGAGAGATTCTGCTTGGACAGAATAAGATTGATTAGATAATCAATCTGATCTGTCACGTTGAGCAATCTGTAATCCAGAAAGCTTAAGTCTCTCTCCGTAATTAGTCAAGTAAACTGAAAAGTTTGTATTTGGTGTATTCCCCCCCCATACACCAAACCTTGCTCTTTCGGGACCAACACCTTCTGGTTGACAATCTGATATTGTCCTTCTGGTTGACAATCTGGTGTCATTCTGGTGACTTTCTGGTTTGTCATTCTGGTGACGTTCTAGTTTGTATTCTGGAATTGTCTTCATTCTATCATCCAGATTTAGTAATCCAAGCTTTCCACATAGCATCTTCAATCTTTCTTCTGGTAGAGCTTTAGTCAAGATGTCAGCACGTTGCACATCTGTGTGAATCTTCTCTATTTGGATATGCTTCCTCTCTACATGATCTCTAATAAAGTGATGTCTCACATCCACATGTTTGCACCTTGTATGGAGTACTGGGTTTTGTGTTATCGCTATTGCGCTTGAACTGTCACAGAATATAGGTATCTCCTTTACATCGATCTCGTAATCCTTTAGTTGTTGCTTCAACCACAATATTTGTGCACAACAACTTCCAGTAGCCATGTATTCTGCTTCAGTTGTTGATGTGGCAACGGATGTCTGTTTCTTCGAGAACCAAGATATCAACTTGTTTCCGAGAAATTGACATGTACCAGAAGTACTTTCTGTCCAATTTGCATCCTGCATAATCTGAATCAGAATAGCCTGTTAATTAAAGGTTGTCATCACACGGATACCAGAGTCCAATGTGAACTGTTCCTTTGAGATATCTAAGTATCTTTTTGACAGCTTCCATATGTGATTCTTTGGGATTGGCCTGATATCTGGCACATACTCCAACTGCGAATGTAATATCTGGTCGACTTGTTGTAAGATATAATAGTGAGCCAATAATGCCTTTGTATTGTGTTATATTTGCTGGTTTGCCTTCTGGATCTGGAACTATCTTCCCGTTGGTCTGCATTGGAATTTTGACTGGTTTACTGTCTTTGACTCCAAATTTAGTGACCAGATCGTTAATGTACTTTGCTAGATTCACAAAGATACCATCTGGTAACTCCTTCACCTGCAAACCTAGAAAGAAATTCATCTCGCCCATCATGGACATTTGATATTTGTTTTTCATTAGTTCAGCAAATTTGCCACACAGATAGGCAGATTGTGATCCAAATATGATATCATCAACATATATCTGCACTAAAAGGATATGCTCTTTGACTTTGATTACGAACAGTGTTTTGTCAACAGAACCTCTTCTAAAACCTGATTCCAGTAAGAATGTTGACAACGTTTCATACCACGCTCTGGGTGCTTGTTTCAAACCATAAACGGCTTTAGCTAATCTGTATACTTTCTGGTCTGGATTTCCTTCTTCAAAACCAGGTGGTTGTTCAACATATACTTCCTCTTCAAGTATACCATTTAGGAATGCACTTTTAATATCCATCTGGTACACTTTGAATCTCTTGTATGCTGCATATGCTAGGAACAGTCTGATTGCTTCCAATCTGGCAACTGGAGCGAAAGTTTCATCAAAATCAATACCTTCTTATTGACTGTATCCTTTTGCAACTAATATGGCTTTGTTTCTGACTACTTCACCGTTCTCATCTCGTTTATTCTTGAATATCCATTTGACACCTATCACTCCCTGATGTTTTGGTCTGTCTACTATATACCAAACTTGGTTTCTTTTAAACTCGTTGAGTTCTTCTTGCATAGCAGTAACTCAGTCTGCATCTTTGAGTGCTTCAAAAGCATCAGATGATTCAACGCGTGACAGTTAGCAACTAAGAAGTGCACTTTCTCCATGCATTCTTCTGGTTCTCACTCGATCTGATGGGTTCCCAACAATTTGTTCTGGAGGATGATTGTCTCGTATCCATCTCCTTCTGCTGGACATCTCTTCTTCTGATATCTCAGGCTCAGGTTCACATGTTGGGTCCTCGAATTCTGGATGTGTTGTTGAAGATGCTTGAAAAGGATTTTCAGCTTCTGGTTCTTCAATTTCTTGAATACTATTCCAACCATTTGTATCTCTGGAATTTTCTAGTTGATCTTGAGATTGTTCAACATTGTCTCCTTCTGCTTGTTGCTTATCTTCTGGTGGATTCATCGATCTGTCTAGATCCAGAATGATATGTTATGTTCCCCCTTGCTGTGGGCTTGTTGTATCAGCATTAAATGGAACTTCAATTTCACTCTCTTCTGTTGTATTCCAGATTAGAATATCTTCTAACAATATTCCCTCTATTCTCTTGTCCTCGTTCTGGCTTTGAGTACGTTCATCATCTAACTCTCTGTAATTGATAAGAGATTCATCAAAAACAATATGAGGTGTTACCTCCACAATATGAGTCTTCTTGTTGTAAACCCTATAAGTTTTACTAACATCAGAATATCCTAAGAATATTCCAGGGTCAGCTTTACTATCAAAGGTTTTCAACTGAGATTTCCCATTATTATGAATGTAACACAAACACCGAAAAGTACGAAAATATTGTATCCTGGGCTTTCTGTTGTTCCAAACTTCGTATGGTGTCTTTCCATGTCTAAGGGTAACCACCAATCTGTTCTGCGTATAGCAGGCTGTGTAAATGGCTTCTGCCCAGAATTTCTTTGGTAATCTGGTTGCATTAAGCATGGTGCGAGCTGCTTCTTTTAATGATCGGTTCCTTCTTTCAACTACTCCATTCTGTTGAGGTGTTCTTGCTGCAGACGTTTGATGTGTGATTCCCATCTGGTTGCAATAATTCTCAATCTTCTGGTTTAGACATTCTATTCCACGATCTGTTCTGATGGTTGTAACAGAAGTTTCATTTTTCTTGGTGATTTTGTTGAGGAAATTTGGCAGCTTTTCCAATGTCTCTTTCTTCTTATATAAGAATATTACCCATGTGAATCTTCAATAATCATCAATGATGACCAGAGTGTACTTCCTACCATTTATACTTAATGGTTTGACTGGACCAAATAAGTCTAAATGTAGTAACTCTAAGATTCTGGTGGATGACTAAACTGATTTGCTAGTAAATGATGATCTGGTTTGCTTCCCAACTTGACATGCTTCACAGATGTGATTCTTGTCATATACTTGATCTGGTAATCCTTCGACTAGTTTCTCTCTTGCAATCTTATTGATTGTCTTGAAATTGAGATGACTTAGTCGTTTATGCCATAGCCAACTTGTTTCTGATATTGTCTTAGTAACCAGACATGTCTCAATCTGGTTATTCCATTGCACAATATATAATATGTCCTGCAATTTTCCGGTAAGAAGAGTCTCATCTCCTTCCTTGCTTTTCACAAAACAGTTGTTAGCATCAAAAATAATCTGGTTTCCATTAGCATAAAATTGGCTAACTGAAAATAAATTATGACTAAGACCCTCAACAAATGATACATTTGAGATTGTGGTCTTGCCAATAGTTATATTGCCATATCCTCTAGTGTAGCCTTTTGAGTTACATCCAAAGGTTACCTGTGGTCCTTCTCTTTTCACATAGTTTGATAGAGTGTTCTTATCACATGTCATGTGTTTTGAACATCCACTATCAATAATCCAGATTGTTCCCTTTGCTACTTTACTCCTTCTTGCAGTTCTTCGATCATGCAATTAATAAATTTTAGCTACCCTTTCAACGAGTGGGTGCTTGGTTAGTAGCAAATGTTCCCTTGGGAATCCAAATTAACTTAGTGTCAGGAACACATATATAGCATGTAATCCTTCTTCCAGTATCATCTGTTCTGGTTATGACTTTGTACATATAAGGATGATTTCTCTCAATGTTGTCCCAATTGATCTTCTTCTTGTTGGTTGAGGAGATCTTGAGCGGTGTCTTCTACTTCTGATTCTTATTTGTTTTCTCATAGCAAGCAGATTGACCCTTCTTCTGATAATATTTGTTATCTCCTGTTTCCTTCATCATCAACTTCTGGGGTTGATTTTTCTTGTTCTTGAGATCCTTGACTTGATCTGGTATGTTCTTCCTTTCAGCAACAAACCGAGTCTCACTGGAATTTCCGTTGTATCCTAGACCAGCTCTCCCCTTCTGTTGCATGTCAATGATCATTTTAGCTCGCTCTTGACTTTTGTTGATTTTGCTCATATTCTCCATGTTTTTCTTCAATTTCTCTTCTACTACATCCTTTATGTGGATCACGTCTTTCACCTTGGAATTGAGTGAATATATTTCTGCATCTTTTGTCTTGATCTGTTCTCCAAGACCATTTATTTGTGCAGAGAACTTGGTGTTTGCTTCACTTAAGAACTTCACGGTGTCATTCAGCTTGTCATTTTCCTTTATGACTTCAGAAAACAACTTCTTTATGCTGGTGTAGCTTTTGAACATCTCATTAATTTCATCCCATGTCACTTCTAGTTCATCTTCATTTCTTGAATCATACATAAGTTTATTTGAAGACAGAGAGACATGAGAGTTTACCTCATTCTGGTCGAGTCCATTATCTAGACCTATGTAGCATTCATCCCATTCTTCATCCGTTTCTTCTGCATAGAATGCTTCATCATCTTCTGATGAACCGTCTGTCAGATGACTTGAGCTGCTAGAATCTTCTTCTGCAACCATGGCCTTGCGTTGAGCTCTGAGTTTACGATCTCTTTTAGCTCGTAGTTCTTCTCTTTGACTTTTAGAAAAATTTGGGTAATCTGTCTTGAAGTGACCTGTTCTCCCACATCCATAACAAGTATAGTCAGTAGAGTTAGTAGTTTTACCATTACTTCTACTTTCTGCTTTGTCGTCAGATCGTTCTGCATCTTTGTTCTTCTGGTATCTGCTTTTGTTATCTTTGTAGAACCTTCGATACTTTCTGATTTCCATCTTGTCCATCCTCTTGGCAATCATGGAAAATTCTTTGAGCAGTTTATCAAAGCCTCCTTCTTCTGGTATGGCAGATGGTTCTGATTCATCTGTTTTGCACTTCGCTTTGAAGGCAATCTCTTTCTCTTTCTTTGAGCTGTTTTCATTCTTCTTGCTGGAGGAATGATCTGATCCATGTATCCTTCTGATGTTACATTCGTGAACAACCAGATGATCAAATAAAGCTTCCACGGACAGATCGTTGAAATCAGCACGTAATGGTTGCATTGCTGAATAAATCTCCCAGCTAGGTGGTAATGCTCTCTTTGTGTATACTTGTTTTTATTGAAGGCAGAGACTTCAAGTAATACTTCTATGAACCTGTTCTTCATCTGCTCGATGGTTTCTCCAGGTTTCATTTTGAATTCATCGAACTTGTTGCATGCTAGAGACAGCTTGTTCTCGATCATTGCTTCAGAACCTAGACTTAGTTCTCTCAAGGCTTCCCACATCTCTTTGGTTGTGTCAAGATCTTAGATCTTAGCCAGATGAACTCCTTTTACAGTACTGGAGATAATACCTTTGGCAAAGTCATCAAGATTTGCTTCTCTTCTTTCTTCAGATGTGTACTTTCTGGGATCTTTTAGTACATCCTCAATGACCACTCCAGTTTCAGTGATACGGGTTGTTTCTTCGGAAATGACTAATGGCCCTTCTTCGATCACTTTCCACATCAAGCAGTGATGAGCTTTGAGGCACATCTTGATTCTGAAACTCCACTCTCTATATCCTTGGATGAAGAATTCTTCACATGCCCTGATAACAGATGATTCCATAATGACAGATAGGATGCAAGTGAATGAAAAGAGGTTTTCTAGATCTATTCAAGTTGACCACGCAGATTTCACTCTTGTGAAAATATAAACAATGGTCTTATGAACCACCGCTCTGATACCACTTGTTGGTCCCGGAAGAACAAGGTTTGGTGTATGGGGGGAGGGGGGACTACACCAAATACAAACCTTTCTGGTTACTTAACTAATTAGGTAAGAGAGATTTAAGCTTTCTGTAAAGCAGATCGCTATAAATGACAGACCAGATCGATTATCAGATCGATCTCATTCTGTCCAGATAGAATCTCTCGAGTGAATAACACTAGGCAGAGATCAAGAGTTATCTTGTTCTCTAGCAGAGCGTTGTATGCGGAATAATGGTGGACTTAGTCAGTGCTCTTTGTTTAGAAAACCTTTTCAAAACTTAACCAAGTATTTAGCAGATTGATTAAGAATGCAGTTTTGAATGAGAATGACAATTAGTGGATAAAACAACTGGAATATAAGATACAGAAAGTAAATGGCACAGTTATTTTTACGTGGTTCGGGAAACCCCCTACGTCCACGGTCTAATCCAAACTGGATTAGTTATCCACTACTAGGATACTTTTCTTGTTTATACTCGCTGAGAACGAGCCACAAGTCTCAAACCCAAACTGGTCGAAACTTATGCACGAATAAGGGTCGCGTCCCTTTACAACTTACAGAAAACTACTGTAACTGGATCTCTTCACGTTAATCCACTAGAAAACTACTAGCGAGCAAAGATCTCCTTCTTTCTTTCTCGATAAGACAGACTTGAATCGAGGTGTGATTACGATCACGAACGGTTCGGAACACGATCTGGTGAGTAGAAATCTTCTTAGTAAATGCTTCGATGGTTGAGATGATTTCTGGGCAGAGTTACAGCTTGTAGATGGTAGATGATCTTCAATACGTATATTATTCTTACTTCATCTGCCAGTCTTTGTTCCGAGCTTTTATAAGTGTAGAATTTGAAATTTTAACCATTGAGCTTGATTGGTTTGAAGTTAATGTGATTTCGCCAATGAAGGATAGTGAATCCCTAATATGTCTCCTCTTGCCTTCAAAAGGGTTGACAGAATCTTCTAAATATGGCAAGCAGATTGTTTCACAGATACTGCTTTCCTTTTTCTTGTCTTGATTGATTCTTTTCCTTCTATGGTATGAATGACGTAGTTCAGGCTTTGAGATTCACTAACATTTAGTTTGATATCATCTGGTTTCCACTCTTAAGTGTCGATCTGGTTGTAGTCGATCTAGTCGAAGTCGATCTGGTTGATGATAATCTGGTCCAACTCGATCTGGTTGAAATTGATCTGGTTCACCACGATCTGGTTGAGGTTGATCTGGTTTACCACGATCTGGTTGAAGATAATCTGGTCCAACACGTTCCGGTTGAAGTTGATCTGGTTCACCACGATCTGGTTGAGGTTGATCTGGTTTACCACGATCTGGTTGAAGATAATCTGGTCCAACACGTTCTGGTTGAAGTTGATCTGGTCCAACACGATCTGGTTGAAGTTGATCTGGTTCAACACGTTCTGGTTGAAGTTGATCTGGTTCAACACGATCTAGTTGAAGTTGATCTGGTTTAACACGATCTGGTTGAGGTTGATCTGGTTCAACAGATCAAACAGAAATTTACTTCGAGGAGGGTTGATTCTGCTGAGTGTTCTGGTGAGAACATATGTTTTGTTCTGTTGAAACTTTCTGCTTGCTTCTGCTGTTTTAACGTTCTGGTCCTATTGACTAATCAAGACAAAATGACTTTTATAGGCTGAAGTCCTTTACAAGATAAGTGATTTTCAAGACATAACAGGGATCAGATCTCCTATCAGATTCACTTTACATATTAGTGTTCTGTTACATATGGAGCAGATCGAGGTAACACAAAACATAAATAAATCTAAGTGTGTTTTTTGAGAGAACATCATCAAAACTAATTTTATTTGTGGGGTTCCCAACAACAACAAATAATGAAAATATATATGAGTATGACATATACTCTTTTCCTCGATTATTTTTACTCCATAGGATTTTTTAGCGAGGTTTTTAACGATTAACGAGGTATGTACATCACACAGTAATATCTAAGGGAGAGTATTATAGATAATATTATTTTATGGACATTACTATTAGAATAACTATTTATTTATATATGTATATCTTTTGTAAAGTGGACCAACTATAAATAAGTGAATAAAGTTCTAGTGTTTGATAACCCTGGAGATTTATTTCTATGGACGTCTTTGATTTTCTCTCTTCTTTCTCATCTTCTCTCCATTTTATTTGCGTAATTTAAGCGGTAAAATAGAAGAGAAATTGCTACACAAAATTATCCATAAATTCTATTTTATTATTTAGTATAAGTTGTATATTTCTATGATTTGTAAATTGTAAATAAAATTATACAAATGTTTTTTTAGCATCTCATTTTTCATTTAGTTTTTTATTTAATTAAACAATATTTTTAAAAAAATATAATAATAACTCAACATAGTTCAAAATTTTAAGTATTAAATAACTCTAACAATTTTAAAAATTATAGCTAACTCAAAAAAGTTAATGATACAATGAAAAATTTAACACTAAGTAAAAATTATCTATATAACTACAATTAAAGTTATTAAAAAAACATTTCAATCGGTTCTAGAACCGAATTGACAACTTTAGATTCGAAACCTTTTAATTAGGGCTGTCAAATCGTGCGAGTCGGGTTGTTATCGGGTCGACCTGATAACAACCCGACCTGTTAAGGTCAAACTCAAACTCGAATTGTTAAGATTATGCTGAACCTGAACACGAACCCGACCTGTTAAGCTCAAACCCGAACACGACACGAACCCAAACCGAACACGATAACTTTCGTTTGACACGACACGATAATGACACGATCCGTTATCGACACGATAAAATCTTAAATTTATATGAAAAAAATGGCATAAAATCTATAAAATTATAATTAAAAATAAGAGCGATAATATAAAATAGTCAAAAAAGATTGTAAAAGACAAATAATAGCCACCAACATAATAATAGTTAAATTCTAGCCATTTATAAATTTCTTGTACTAAAATACCCTTTTAATTATATTTTACATTTTTGAGTATGAATAGTATGAATTGTATCGAATCGTACCATTCGTACGTGATACTTAATTTTATTAAAGTATATGTATGTATGAATCGTATGAATGAATATTATTCATAACTTTCATACCATTTGTACCATTCGTACCATTCATACAATTAAATTTAAGTAGAAGGGTATTTATGATAATTCACATTCAAAATGGCTAGAATTTAAATAGTATTATGTTTGTGGCTATTATTTGTCTTTTACTATCTTCTTTGGCTAGTTTGTATAATTAACTCAAATACAAAATAGCCAAAAAAGATAGTATAAGACAAATAATATTTAAATACTAGTCATTTTAATTTTTTCTGTAGCAAAATACCCTTTTCATTGATTTATTAGAAATATAATAATTTATCATTTTTTAGTCAAATTAAACATATTAAACCTAATTTATGTATTGAAGAAGGAGCCCACAATCAGATTCAAAAAATTGTCGCTTCTCACCAACGCAATCGACGCCGCTTCCCACCGTCGTCAACCCACCGTCTGCCCCCTTCCACCGAGGCGAAACCCACCATCTTCCCCCTCCCACTGCCTCCGCGAACGCCTTCCTGCCGCCGTGAACCCACTTCTAACCACCATCCAGCCGCATTCCACCACCAAAACCTAGCTGCAAAACATAATGTCGACTTTCGAGGGAAGTCAGAGATCGTACGGCATTGTGGACGACGAGATCGTTATTTCTACTCCGACTGCCGGCAACAGAGCACGTAGAGGAGAGGTATTTTGGCTAAACCCTAGTTATTTGGATTTGGGTATAAATTTATATCATTGAGTATGAAATTGTGAAATTGGGTATGAATAGTATGAATTTACATGCTTGTATATAAATTTTCTATAGCGTATGAATTGTGTGAAGCTGTGTATGAATGGTGTATGAAATTTTCTATTAGGTATGAATTGTGTAATGTAGGGTATGAATGGTATGAAATTTACACTTGACCAACGTAAACCAACTCCAAATCACGCTGCATTTCATTGATTGATGTGTTTATTATTGGATCAGCGTAGACCTTCCTTACTTTCCCACCTAAGATCTTTGGTAAAACTCCATTCCCCTTTTTTCTTGCCTGTTGTGCATGCAAAGTCATTTAACTGGAGAAAACCTGCATTCAATTAACACCATTGAGGAAGTAAGTAAATATCAAAAAGTTTTATTGATAAATATTTTTGTAAGTGGCTACAGCACAATGTTTAAGGGCAAATTGCAAATAGATGACAAAATTTATATTCATCCTTTTATTTGTGAATTACCGAAAATTTTAAAGTTCACAATGGCTTCTGCATCATATTCCCACCACTTGCAAAAAATTGAGGGTTCTAATTGCTTAAATTAAAAAAATTAAATTAAATTAGGTGGTTTGTTTTTAATTAATTTAGTAGCTGACTAGATTATGAACAATGATGCACTAATTAGTGAATGATCATACTTTTCAAAAATAAAAAATAAAAAATGAATTGATTAAAGGAAGTAGGCACTAGTTCAAAGTGAATTTACTTTTGTTTACATAATGATTCCAACTGTATTTTTGGCAAAGAGTTTATATACATTCTCTTAGTAAAAATTTCAATTGTATTTGCATTCCTGAGCTCGAATAAACTGTGAGTTTTTTCAAGCTTTTACCAATTTAAGTGAAACCTGACTGAAATTTGGTATATAACCCTGAATAATTCTGAAAAATCATCACCTTTTGAGATATAGAGAACTTTTATTAAGCATATATTTGTTATTTGTAAGGCATTGTAAGCTCTTATCTACGTTCTAAACTAATTGTGTGTGGCTGTGTGAGATTTATATTGAACCATAGTGACTGTTTTTAGATATAAATGTCTGAGAAGGGCCGGTATATTATGTAGCATTAAGCATGAAAATGAAAAGATTAATTTTTTTTATAATGAAACAAATCCCCTACTGGTTACAATTTCAATCAAATTAAAGAAAATCACACAACCATCAATAAGTTGTCTGATAAAACAACTAAGACCAAATTAGGATTGAGCCTTATGTGGAAAATTATGTTTGATCTCAGTTATGAAGTCTATTGCTAATTGTTTGGTGTAGATTTTCTTATTGTGATTAATTTTTCTCTTTTACTTAATAATTTTTATATGGGTATATTGAGAATTTAAAAGACCAAACTTGATAGAGAAATTCCCTAAAGTAAATTTAATATGTGGCCATTGTGTGCTATGGGCATGAGTATTGGGTAACTTGCTGCATTAGTTTGGATGAGTCATTTCTTTTAATATTTGACTCTTTCCAATACAAATACAATGAGGATGACTACAACGTTTGGAAGAAAGTATTCAGTCCATTGTCACGTATTGTTCCCCAATTAGTTAAAGCAATTGTATACTATGATGATAAACCAAATATCACGCCAAATTATTTTGAGTGGGATGTCGTATTTCCTCTTGAAGGTGACAATCCGTTAAAGCAAGAAGATGGAATTCAGTGTGAAGCACTAGCATTGAAAATAGTGGAAAGTATCTTGACCAGTGAGAGATTAAAGAACATGACAAAGACTAACATCACTAAGTATCGTTCTCATCTTGCAGAAACAACATACAAGTTCAGTACCGATGTGCAGACTGATTGAATTTTCTCTACTATGGAAGAATATTTGGATGAATACATTGGATTATTAGTTTGTTAGCCTTTTCATTGGATGTTACTATTTTGCAAATGTTTTTTATGATGATCGTATTAACTACTAATTGTTGTGTTATTAACTGATTTGCCCTTTATTGCTATTGAGTTTGAAGTGACTATATAATGCATGTTCCTATTTATATTGAGTTCTGAATTATATGTAAATATTAACTATGTATGAGTGGTATGAATATTTCATATTCATACCACTCATACTTAACGTGTAGAACTTTGTTTAATACATGAACTGTGTATGAGTGATATGAATGGTTCACATTCATACCACTCATACCTAGCATGTATACATAAATTTTACCAAGTATGATTAGTATGAAATTATTGATTCATACTTGTGCAATTGTTAAACTTTAATCTACAATTTTTTATATTTTCATCGAGATTACTACTGTGAATTATATATTATTATAATTAAACTACACCTAATCAATAAACCCTAGTCAAAAAATGAAATAATATGATTTTATTAAACACTTAAAATATTTTATATTACAAAATTATCAATAACTACACACAAACCACTATACAATAATTAATATTTTTTTATTAAGTAACTTAATTGTGTGCAACTAAAATGACAATTATAAAGTGTAAGTATGATAGATATGTAAAAAAATTCAAGCCCTTCATACATAGAATGTAAAATATATGTAGAATTTAGGTGAATCATCGAGAACCCCTTTGACGACATGTTAGTCGAGTGTGCCCAACAACACCACATGTGTTACTACTACCTACATCGAAACCTTCAATGATCACTTCATTCATCGGTAAAATTACAGTACATGTATTACGATAATGACCTCTTTCACCACAACGTTTACACACTCTTCTACGAGATGATTCAGAACCAGATCCAGATCTACTAAGACGCGGTTGGCCAGCCTGTGTAAGATTCTTTGGTGTTTTCACTACTCTTGAAGAAACCTCTATAGGAACACATCAATCATCAGAGTGTGGTATCGGCATAACTTCGACAACATAAGTTTGCAACAAATTTGCAGCTGTGTAATAACTCGACACATAAGACATGTGAGAATGATTTGCTTTACTGCATCAACAGTCATATAATCATAAATATGAAGCAAATAATTCAAATATAAAAAAAAAATTAATTCATATTAAGAGTACCTGATCGCTGCAGATACATGAGGACAAGGAATCAAGTTCAGATCGAAACAACGATATGCGCATTTCTTGTGAGCTAAACCAACCATATAATGCTTACCTTCAGATATAACTTGAAATTTTGTAGATGAAATAGCTTCAACACTCTGTGTATGAGAAAAAAAACTTACATAATCACTCAAAAAAACTTGCATGAGAAAAAACTGTGTATGAATTGTATGAATTATGTCGAGTCATACCATTCATACACATTATAAAGTTTTATTGAAATGTATGTATGAGTGGTATGACTCATACCAAATCATACCACTCATACACCGATCGCGAAAACGAATTACAGAACAAGTAAAAAATGATTCCGCCGCCGCCAACACCACCATAACCACAATAATTGCGACCAACAACACAATAATCACCACCACAAACACTACACAAAACTATTTACAATCAAAATTGCGTCCACAACCACAACAACAACTATTCCAATCAAAATAAAAAACACACCAACATATAAACAATTTGAAAGATAACAAAAAAATAAAATACTAAAACAGAGATAACCTGAATTTGATGGGGATGTCGGAAGGCTTCCCCAGGTTTTGATAGAAACCGTCAATTCTAATTTTTTGATTATTTTGATATTAAATAAATATTTTGTTAAAAATAAAGTTAAGTAAATAAGTTAAGTTTAAGTGTAGGGATAATAATGACAATTCAAATTCAAAATGACTAGAATTTAAATATTGTTATGTTTGTGGCTAATATTTGTCTTATACTATCTTTTTTAGCTACTTTGTATAATTAACTCTAAAAATAATAATAATAATGCCTAAATTTTGAATTTATAAAATTTAATTATTTTAATATTTAAAAAAAATTCTAAATTATTTTAAAAATTACATTGTCTTAAAAATCTAAATTATTAATATATTATAAATGTTGTTATTAGGTAATCTGAACCCGATCCAAACCCAACCCAAACTCGACCTGATAATTTCGTGTTGTTATCGGGTCAACCTGATAACGACTCAAACCCGATAAGACTTAACACTAACCTGTTAATTTCGTGCGTGTTCGTATCGGTCAACCTGATAACGACTCAAACCCGATAAGACTTAACACTAACCTGTTAATTTCGTGCGTGTTCGTATCGGGTTATCGTATGGTGTTAAAAATTGACAATACTACTTTTAATACTTGAAATATTTTGATTTAAATTTGATTTTTGGATTGGTGAAATGGCGGATTTGATTCGGTTCGAACCGCAAACAAACCATGGACACGTCTAATTACAACCACATACTTTCTCCCTACAAACAATCATAAACATTTTCCCTCCTCTCTTTCACGCGTAGACACACATTTCCACCGCGACGTTTTTCTCCCTGAGAACGTCTCTCTCAGCTCACCCCCGTTTCTCTCCCCCACACTTTGCGCTCGTTCGTCTCCATCGTCTATTGTCCTTCAGCATCAAAGCTTCGATCAATACGTTTCCTGCAGAGATTATAAACAGTGGTTCATTAATCCCCATAAAACGTTATCCGCGGTGCATTTTGATCTCCATTTTCGCATGGATATGATAAATACGAGCAATGAGAATTGGGGATAATTTTGTCAATTAGGGTTTCGGCTTGGCGTTACCATTGTTCTCAAAGGATGTAGTCCAGGAAAAAAAAAATATCTTTATTTCGTTGTGTTGCATTTTGCCCTCCCGATTTAGTTGAAATTTGGGGTTTAGTTTGAAAAGGAGATATTGGAGTTGGTTTAAATCTTGGAATTGCGAAGCTACTTGATTGAGTTGCTATGGATCAGGTTGTGGGTGGAAAGTTTAAGCTTGGGAGGAAAATTGGGTGTGGCTCATTTGGTGAACTCTATTTAGGTACTCCTTTTGTGCTTTGCTTAATTGATTTCTATTTCTCCACATTTGTATGCATGAAGTATTGATGTATCAGTCCCTTCCATTGATCTTGTTATAGGTGTTAACATACAAAGTGGAGAAGAAGTAGCTATCAAGCTGGTATGTATTTTTCGTTTATTTTTTTGTAGGTTCTCATGCACTCCGGTTTTGCACATTAACTTCCAAACTTATATTTTAAATTATGTACATTGCAAGTATTCCACTTTTTCCATGAAGTTCATGAACTTTATGAGTTTTCCAATTTAGAGGTCATTTAATCTTAATGTTTTGAACAATGACGTTTTTACTTGTACATGTGGATAGAAGAGTGGCACTGCAAATGATGAGTTAGATTCAATATTGCTAGAATAATTTTATGGAAAAATTGAAAAATTGGATAAATTTGTCTTAATTGATTTATGCCTTCTTTTAATATTCTTGGTCAGCTTATCTTGTTGTTTATTTCATTAATTCTTTATATGTTTGGAACATCATTTCCTACTGTTTTTTCTTCATTATCATTCTTGAGTTTGAAAACATGTATGTAACTGACATAAAAAGTCTGATTAGTTTAAGCTCTTCTGCTCTTAAAGTATAAGCTAGGTATGAAGATTAAAATTCCAATGTTACTTCTACGTGATATTGCTTTTATCTTACAATTAGCAAATTATTTTTATGTTCTTTTACATTTTTGTTTCAGGAATCAGTGAAGACCAAACACCCTCAGCTTCACTACGAGTCAAAAATTTATATGCTTCTACAGGGAGGAAGTAAGTTTCCTTTCTCTCTCCCAACATCCTCAATCTTGTCACATTCTGATGAACCATAATCTCTTTAGTAGTTCGGACCGAAATAATGGATATAGTGTCAGTATTAAGTCCTTTGGGATTGTACAAACAATTATGGAGTACTATAAAATTTATATACACAAGTATCAATCATTTTTCATTTTCAAGCTTCATTTTATGTCTGATTTTTGATGATACTGGGTATTGTTATCATAGCGCTCCACTCAAAACATAACTTCCAACCCTTTCACCAGATTCATAGTCATATGATATGGCTTCTTTAGTAGCTTTAGTTGACAATGTTCTCCAATCTTATTTGTGCTTCCTCACACACTTTATTAAATATTCATTTAGATTTAGGGTCCGTTTGGTATGTTAGTTGGATTGAGGCTAGTTGTGTTAAAATAAGGTTAAAGGGTAAAATTATAAACTTGATCTTTATCAATTATGTTGTTTGGTAACTTCTTTTAATATTTGAGTTAATATAAGATAGATGTTTGGTAGGACAATTTGCTGACTAGTTTGTGCCTTAAAATCACCTTTTTTTGACCTTGGAATGTGTGTGGGGGTGAATTGTTTAGGGAAAAAGAAAATAATGAGCTATTGTTAAAGTTATCTTAGGCAATGGGTTGGTTTAGTAAGCTAAAGGTCTACAGTAATTTAACAACGGGCTTTACATTTATAGTGGCCCGAATAGATATGATACTAGGTTACCAAATGCCTAGTTGAAGCTAGATGAGCAACTCATCTTGACCTCAAATAACATACCAAAAGGCCCTTAGTGTAAAACTTTCTTCATCTGCTTTATGGCCATATTTCTTTGGAGGCAACCATACAGTATGTGGCTGGATGGATGTGATACGTTGAAGCTGTGTTTCTCTGCACACATTTCTCCTTTCCTTGATGTGAAAATTTTGTTGTCTCGGCTCTTCATCCTTTAATTCCCTGATTCTGGAGTCGATGTGAGCATGATTTGAAATGAAACTGATCAGTTACCTGTTGGTTGCCTTATTCTTTCATGAAGCGGGTGTTCCCAATTTGAAGTGGTTTGGTGTTGAGAATGACTATAATATCATGGTCATAGACCTTCTGGGACCGAGTCTGGAGGATCTCTTCAACTATTGTAACCGGAAGTTCTCCTTGAAAACAGTATTAATGCTTGCAGATCAATTAGTAAGAGGATTTGTTTTTGCAATTTATTTTTCAAACTTGAGATTTTGACTATAAACTTGGGGTAGAAATCTAATTTTATGGATGTTTCTTAGATTAATAGAGTGGAGTACACACACTCAAGGGGATTTCTACACCGTGATCTTAAGCCAGATAATTTTTTAATGGGCTTGGGGCGCAAAGCAAATCAGGCACGTATCTGTATCATTCTTCGGCTTTTTACAATGTTTTAGAATCTTTGATACATGATGTTCTTAACTTTTTGTAAATTATAAATAAATGATTTTCGCTAGGGTTGTAACACTTATTGTTGGCATTCTCTATTCAGTTATTCTCTACAAATGACTCTGTTTCCTGCAGTGCTGGCCTTTTTGAGTCACCACCCTGTCCATACTGGGCTGGTGTTCTCTCCCAAAACATCTGAGTCTAGGATACAACCAGACCCCTAGGCCATCTCTTTACTTGTTTATTTTGTTTTAAATTATTTTGGATTTGTGGGATTGAGTACTCTTTTGGCTTCTAGATCTAGAGTAGAGGTTGAATTCCCCCTGGTAGGTTTAGTGATGACATAATATTGCAGATCACAGAGTTGGTGCTCATGTATGCTTGTTGTATACAAGAGTATTATTCATGCTATATCTAAATAGAGAAAGCAGTACCTCCCACCTTCAGTTGTCCCATCTGCCCCTATGTAACTCAGGAAAGATGATCCATTTAACCCAATATGAACATTATACTAACTATTATTTTATTATTAGTATTGATTTTGTAAATCTATTAATTTATAATTATTATTTTTGTTGTTGTGGGTGTTATATGAAATGCGTAATTGCATAACAAATGAATGATAAAATTCAAAATATCTTCTACTCGTATTATTCTTTTGTGAGATGGTGGTGGAGGAAATACAGATTGAGCCATTGTCTATAATCAATACTCCTCCGTCCCATTATTTATGGTATGTTGCTTTTGTGCACGAGTATTAAGAAAGTGATTTCTTGTGTGTAAAGGGGTGAAGCCCAATAAAGTTGACTAACTTTTCAAAGTTAAAATGTTTCATGTTTTGGAAATGGGCCATTATTATTGGGACACCCCAATATAGTAAATGTTTCGTGAATAATGAGACGGAGGGAGTACTATTAATAAATAGGCAACACTAATTTAGTAATCATAATTAAAATGGTAAATACATTGTTATATATGCTTAGATTATAAATAAAGGATTCCTTCGAGTACCCCTAGCATATCACTATATGCCTTAATCAAACAATTTAAACTGTTTTAATGCAACAACATTGTAAGCTAATATATTTAGATTATATTTTGATGACTCTGGTTTTGCATTTCCAGGTTTACATAATAGACTTCGGTCTTGCTAAGAAATATAGGGATCTCCAAACTCATAGGCACATTCCTTACAGGTATATTTGCTTCTTCTTCTTCATTTTTCTTTATTTGAGTCTAAAGTTGTTTTTTCTTTATGCTTTCATAATGTAATGATCATCTTATGTTTTATACAAGAGATTTCATCTCACTAAGAAAGGAAGGGGAAGAATGCCTTGATAAATTATATGGCTTTTGTTTGCTTTTTGTTCATTTTTTTTTTTCTGATTGAAGTCGTTGAATAAATGAAATAAACATTTTAGGGAATATATTTATGTTTGAATGTAGACACATGTTCTTATAGGGATCATACCATATAAGAATCCCAAGTTTATGCTTTCAAGGCTCTATTTTGGGTTCTTTGTCCCAACTCAGTTGTTGCATTTAATTAATTTCTTGATTGTACCTCCCAAAATCTTATCCAGGGAAAACAAGAATCTCATAGGTACTGCTCGCTATGCCAGCGTCAATACTCACCTAGGGGTTGGTAAGTAATGGATCATCCAATTATTAAGTTCCTTTTACATCTGTTCAAGATGATTCAGCATAATATTTTTTTAACCTGTTTTTATTTTTCTTGTGCTTGCAGAACAAGCCCGAAGAGACGATTTAGAATCTATTGGTTATATCTTAATGTATTTTCTGAGAGGAAGGTTGGTTGATTGCAGGGTATCCCTTGGCAACATTTTCTTCTTTGATTGGATAATTATTTTCCATACTTGCTCACTATTTTTTTTGTTAGCCTTCCCTGGCAAGGGCTTAAAGCGGGTACCAAGAAGCAAAAATATGATAGGATCAGTGAAAAGAAAATGTTGACCCCCATAGAGGTACGTACATATTGTAGTTTATATTTTTATCTTGGTGTTTGCATTCCATGCTTTCAATGTATGCCTTCCATGATCAAACTGCTGAGCGGAAACCCCTAATATGCAGCTGGAACCTTAGTAACTTATTTATAAGTCAATTACATCATTGAGTTATCTAGATTGAAGTTTAATGCAGTATCGTTATCCCTGATTTGTTTATTATTCAAGTAATTATCCTTGATCTTAAACCAAAATCGTGTATGGTTTACTCATTGTCTTCATATCTCCTTCAGTCTTCACTTTTGGTAGTTTACTAAAGTAAATTACACATGCTACTAAGTCGATTGAAAAAGTTAAGTTCATGTACAATCATTAGCTTATTACAGGTTCTATGCAAATCATATCCATCAGAGTTCATTTCGTATTTTCACTATTGCCGTTCCTTAAGATTTGAGGACAAGCCTGATTATTCTTACTTGAAGAGGCTCTTCCGAGACTTATTTATTCGCGAAGGTAATGAAACTTTAAACTATGTGAGGCTAGTCCAAATTTCTTTCTTTGCTTAACAGTTTCTCCTCGAGTATTTATATTTCAGCCTGATCTGCTGCAAATATTCACGCAGGTCACCAGTTCGACTATGTGTTTGATTGGACTATATTGAAGTATCCTCAGATTGGTTCTAGTTCCAAAGCAAGGGTTATTTCTGATTTTTTATCATTACTCTTTGCTTTCTAAACTATAAATGTATAAACTGGTTCGTTTGCTTGCAGAATCCCACTGGCAATGCCATCACTGGAACCTCTGGTGAAAAGCCAAGAAGAACATCAGGTATATACGAGTAATTATTAATTTATGTTCTATATATGATCATTGTAACCCTTTATATCATGATGAAAAGTGAAATAAAATCAAAGTATTAACTTGAGCAAACATGTGCAAACTTTTCATATAGCTAGAATGCTGAAATCTATGAAGTGTCTTCATGCATCAAACTTGCAGTGGAAAATGGTAATTTTTATTGATCTCAAGAATACTACAGCCCTGATATCAAAATGATATTGCTATAAGTAATTCATTATTCAGAGATCAAAAGTGAAACTAAATTGAGTGATAATATAAAATAGCCAAAAAAGATTGTAAAAGACAAATAATAGCCACCAACATAATAATAGTTAAATTCTAGTCATTTATAAATTTCTTGTACTAAAATACCCTTGTAATTATATTTTACATTTTTGAGTATGAATAAATTGTATCGAATCGTACCATTCATATGTGATACTTAATTTTATTAAACTGTATGTGCGCATGAATCGTATGAATGAATATTATTCATACCTTTCATACCATTCGTACCATTCATACAATTAAATTTAAGTAGAAGAGTATTTATGATAATTCACATTCAAAATGGCTAGAATTTAAATAGTTATTATGTTTGTGGCTATTATTTGTCTTTTACTATCTTCTTTGACTAGTTTGTATAATTAACTCAACTAAATTATGGCAAGTTATAAAAATATTAAGGAGATCGAAGAGGATTTTGATTTATGTGATCAACCAATTTAGTTTCCTTTTATTTCTTACATATTCGTTTTCCCGGGTTTGCTTTATATTCCGATTGTTGTTTTCATATGCAGTCGGGCAAGATATTAAAGAAAGATTCTCAGGTGCAATCGAAGCATTTTCTAGGAGAAATACTTCAGCTGGTCGTCATGGTGAACCGTCAAGACACCGGACGTTAGAAGATGTTCATTTATCCAGGGATATGGTATGCGTCACTTTTGTGCTTCTTAAGGCACCACAAATATTCAATCTCCTCCTTTCCTAGCTTCACTTTTGTTTCCCTGCCATAGGAAGTTTGATTTGGAAGTGTCCGAAACTTTTGAATGCTTTGAGAAATCTTGCAGCACTTAAAAGAATATTTTTAGATTGCTAAGACAATTGCATTATGCAGCAACTCGATATAGAAAGAGGACGTGCTGCACGAAATGTGAGCTCTACAAAGAGAGCAGCAGCCATCTCAAGCAGCAGACAGAGCTCGTCCCTCGAGGCTACTGATGGCCGTTCTAGCAGATTGATATCGAGCAATGGTCGTCTATCTACAACTACTACAACTCACAAAGTTCAACCCAGCATTGAGCCTAAGCCATCAGTTTTTTCGCGTGATGCGGTTAAAGGCTCTCGTGATGATTTACGAAGCTTTGAGTTACTCTCATTAAGGAAATAACTGTCTATAGAAAAGATCACGCCAAGTTTGGACATCCGTCTATATAAGGAAATATCTTGGCGCTATCTCACTCTTGTAAATGTCAACTCATCTTCGTTAGGCTGTATCTACTTACTGGTCACGTCCTTATTCTTTTACCTGGTAATGCTTTATATTAAGGCCCATCATAGGAATTAAAGGGCGGAAAATTTCCATTTTCCTAGCAAACAGCTGTGTGATTTTGTTTATGCACAATACAAATATATTAATTACCAAATCCGTAATTAAATGCCACCAACTTAACAGCTGCTGTATTTTTCGCAATGTTCTAAAAGTTGCTAGGCGTTAGTCGGGCGGTGGAGAGAGAACTAGTGCCTAGGCGGCTAAGTGGAAGCCTAGGCAGATGAAATTTTAATGCTTAATTTTTATATTTTTACATCATATTATATAATAAAAATTATATAATTATACATTATTTGTAATTTTATTTTATAATTTAAAATAAAAAGTTAAAAACACATAATATGCTAAGTAAAATATAATATCCATAAATTTAAAAGAAATACATATATTAAAATTTAGATTAAATGATCCATAATAAGTTCAAATATATTTGTAATCTAATCTTTAAAGTACAAGTTTAGATTTTTTGTTCCTTCTTAATAAAAGATGAAACTCTAAACTCTGTAGCATAGCAAATAATGATGTTGGGTTGATTTTGTGTGCAATATGGTATGTTAATAGGTCAAAAATTAATTTTTGAGTCATATCTGTGTTGGGCACTTAGACTGTTTGTTTATTTTAGGTTTTAGCAGTTCCGTCCGCCTAACCAAACAGACTAGGCCGCTTAGCCCGCCCAGTCTGCCTAGCTAAAACTGCCTAGCATTAATCGAGTTGGCAATGCACCGCCGAGCGTCTAGGCGATCGCATGGGCCGATTTTTAGAACACTAATTTTTCAAGTTTATTTTCATCTTGTTGTCAAAAATTAATAGTGTCTTCTTCAAATTTCGTAACATTTCATGAAAGATCACGCCAAGTAGATTGATACATATGTGAAAATTGAATAACTCGAGAAGAGGCGATGTATTAATTTAAGACTCAAAGATTTCAATTGAAAAGTTGCAACTAGAGGTTATAGATTGAAGGTTCCAGTCCATCTATTAATGTCTAAACTTATTGACGTAGTACTGATAAAAATTAATATTAACCATAAAACATGTGGCGAACAGATGTGACAGAACTGTGACTCTGAAGGTGTAGATCCGACGAGGCGCGAATAAAGGAGCTTAATAGAACTACTATTATTAAGAGTTAATTTCTTTAGTTAGTTATTTTTTTTTTAAATTAGAGCTTACATCAGTTTCAGTAATTAAGTAATTTTTTGGTTTACTTGAGCTGCACTAATTAGAGAGTTTTTTGGGTGTAGTATTTAAGAAGAAAATAATTATGGTTGAGATTTATGCAGAAAAATTGTATCTTTTGTCGGCTACGCTGTGGGTAGGATTTCTCTAGTAAACTTTCCTATACGAAGGTGTCATCTATGAAAGTTCTTATGTTATCTATCTCTTGCTTCACCTTAACTCTAGCAATTGGTCTGACCTTCCGGCCCGGTCCATGACGACTCAAGAACAACACGTAAAGCAGTTAGAGATGGTAGTTGCAAAACTCCAAACATGTATTCAAACCAACCAAACCATAGTTGACAACCATCAACTTCAGTTTCAAGCTATCATGGTGAAACTCAATGAGCTCCGCCCACCCTCCTCCAGGCTCCAAGCAGGATCCTCGAACTCCTAAACTAGAAAAACACCACCAAGAAACGCCAATGTGACACTCCCCCAACCATTTCTCAATTTACTGCTCTCGACGGTTCAAATCATGTCGCCTGGATAGCGAGAGCTTAGCAGTGCTTTTCGGTACATTGGCTCATGTGCCGCTCTGCCTCCATCTCTAGGAATAAATTCACCGCGCACTGCTTGAAAGGTTTGGGGATGACTCTAATCTTAACACATATGAAGTTATGAAAACCACACGGCAAGCGGGATTGTTGGAGGAGTACGTAGCGCTATTTATGACACAAGTGGCTTAACTGTTGGAGCTATCATAACCTCAATACCTTGGCATGTTCCTTGCATGTCTAATACTTGATATCCGCAAAAAGCTACCTGGTCCTGAACTCACTGATATCTTTGCAATTATAAGTTGTGCACGCAAAACAGCCCGCACACAACAGCTACTGCCAATGCCCAACGGCAACCACAATTTTTGTAGTCGCAGGTTGCTCCTCCACTCAACATAGTTTGAAGCAAATTATTGGCCAACCTTTGACTACCCCAACATAACAAAATTGGGCATCCAAGCTTCTAGGTTATGATTTTGAGGATGTATACAAGGAAGATATTCTTAACTGAGCGGCAAATGCCCTATCACGTCGCGACAAGGAGCCACAGTTAACGACTTTCACCTTACCACAATGGGCTGAGTGGTCACAAATCCAAGAAGCTTTACGGGCACATCCATAGCTAAACAAAATTGTCTTTACTCTCGAGCAACAACTTATTGCGAAGCACTACTCGTTGGTTCATAAGAATTAATTTTACAAATGTCAGTCTGGTCATCCCACGTTCTATGACCAACGTTCCTCTCATTGGAACGACAAATTAATTGTAGAATTCCACTATACCCCAATTGGGGGACATTCTGGTGCTTCTAAGACATATAGACGCCATGCTGCCAACGTTTATTGGTCGGACATGTTGGGTTGCATAACTAAATTCGTCACGAATTTTGATGTATGTTAGAGAAATAAATACGAGACTAAGTCTCCATCAGTGTTAATGAATCCTTTACCCATCCCGACGTGTATCTAGGAGGACATCAACCTCATCACAGGTCTCCCTCGTTCAGGGTGTCTTGATTGCATTCTTGTGGTCATTGATAGGTTCTCTAAGCATGACCATTTTATTGGCCTAAAACATCCCTTCACAACAAAATGTAGTAGACTTCTTTGCCCGCGAGGTGGTCCGTTAGCATGGAATTCCAGCCTCGATAGTTTCTGACTGTGATCCGATATTTTAAAGTTTATTTTGGTGCGAATTATGGAAACTAGCATGTACGACCTTAAAGATAAGTTCATCCTACCACACAGAAACAGACGGACGAACGGAGGTCTTGAATTGATGCCTTGAACATACATATATAGTTTCCATCATTGGTTTGTTATTTATTATTTTCCTTTATTAAATTGTGAACAAGTCCATTTCCTATAATTGTAGACTGTGTAGTGGATCCATGATCACGGAATATAAAGCTCACAGCCTAGACAGACTTGGATAGTCTAGTTGGTAAATGATGCGATATCATTTGATGCGAGAGCTGACCTTAGCCCTCAGAATGATATCGGTATGTATAAACTGACACACATGCTTTAAGTATACATATTGAGAGGTTTCAAAGTGAGATAAGTTCTATGTGTTGTTCATAAGGTTTGTATACCTCAAATCATGCTTTATGCTAAGACGTTGTATCAGACTTTTTTCAGTTTCATTTTAATGAGAATAATTGTTTCTATCATTGGTTTGTTATTTATTATCTTTCTTTATTTAATTGCAAAAAAGTTCATTTCCTATAGTTGTAGACTGTGTAGTGGATTTTTCGTAACCCTATTGTCACGACCCCAAGACGGGGTTGAGACGAATATATTAACTTAAATAAATAAGGAAAATTATGATGAAATAGGTCAAGCAAATAATATCAATAAGGATCGAGGACACTCTGAGTACCACATTTCCAATGTATGAGGACATTGGAAATGATCTATTTAAATAAGGTAACTCTTGAGAAAGATTAAGAGTTTACAAGATCAAAGCATTTTCAAAGTTCAAAATAAGGTAAGGTCCAAGCCATATAAGGCACAACAAAGTTTACTAACAACAGCGGAACTTCAACTTAGCACAGTTTGGGGTTTGTTCATTTGAATCAAAAGAAATACTAGCTCGAAGGAGGGAACAACCTCGCCAACCTGTGCAACCTCCAACGCCAGCTCGCCTACGCCTGCCTCTCAACCTGTGAAAAACATTTGAAAGGAATTTTGGGCTGAGTACTAATGTACCCCGTGGGTTTCTTGCCCCTTTATCAGTGAAAAACTAGCATAAACATTTATAAAAGAATACTACATGCCCAACCATATATCGCAACGCGTTTAAAAACGAAATCCCACCCTACGCATATGAAAACATACATTATAACATTTTATCGAGCTCGTTACCTTTCTTGCTCATTCAATGAGTTTTCCTATTACGACTAGACGGGAAAAATCGAAGTCTTCCACGAATAATCCCCTTTCGCCAAGACCGGGGAACCTGGCCAAGTTCACCCGATCCGGACTTTCCGTGTACACTACCTTGGCCGGATCCGGCTCAAGGCATAATTGTTAACTTCATCATTGGCGAAGCCAATCAACGGGTACGGTAAAACCGATCCGTCACATTTAGGATACACATGATCAATATAAAAACTTGGCATGCAAATTCACATTTAATAAAACATTTGGAGCTCACTAGCTCGAAAATACCGTACTGTAAATAGGAAACCCACCTCAATCTTGTGGATCAGTTGAATGGGAAAATGCACGAGTCACTTATCGGCCTGAACGGGACCTACAATACAAGTCTCAACTTAGGAGGCTAATCGTACAAGTCGTCCCTATGTTCTATTCCTACTCCCGGGTTTTTGATAAGAAATATTTATAAGTTATGCCATTAATTATATAACTATATTTTTCGTAAATAATGCTCGTGATATGCATGATGCTCATGGACATATAAATCATATAAACATATACAATCAAGTTTAAGATCATTAACAACTTAAGTACATATGAGCATATAACTTAATTTCAAATGCTTAAAGGGATAACTCCTAACTATTTTCATATATACAACCCATAAAATAAAATTATATCAAATAATTATACGAGGAATTTATGTCACATATATCATATACACCTAACATATCACAATACAATGCAAAATAAACACATAACATAATTTAAAGTAAAGAAAGTTCCATACTCTCATGAACAAGTCTAGGGCAGATTGTGCATGTAAATCAGTAGATTTTGAAAGGTCATAACTATCAACTTACAAATAACTAGAAGCTCTAATTTATCAATCTAGTAAGCTACTGAAGTCTTCTATCATTTAAAAAAAACAAGAGTCAAAAATATTAAGTGAGGCATAAGTTATTCAATGTATACTAAGATCTGCCAAAAACAGGTATCTTACGGGCTGTCATTTTGTAAAATCCTTTAAAAATAATTATACTTGTTTAAAAGTGTTGAAAACTTACAGATATTATAAATACATTGTAAATAACGTTCTATAAAAATTTCAATCAAAGGAGATTAATAAAATCCTATGAACGGAGATAATTAGTTCAGCTATGTTAGAAAGCATTTCAGATTCGTGCAACATTTTTGGAGGATTTGTTAAAAATATCAAAACAACATAATTTTCCCTAAAACTTGGTATGGTTACTCTCTATATAACTTAATATTCCCAGAAAATTTTAAACATAAATTATACCTTATAAAACCACATGAACTGAGGATACAAAGTGTCACCATTTACAAGGATTTTTACTTCAAACAGTCAACTTCAAGTATTTTTAAAAAATCACAAACATTATAAAAATGGACGAAACTTTAAAGTATTATAATTCACGTAGTAAGGTATCTACATATAAATTTGCATCATAAACGGAGAAGTAAATCATGTCGAAGCAAGCTCAGTAATTTATCTAAAAACAAGGGCACATGCAAAAATTTCAGGTTTTCACAGTTGCGAGGCCTACTTTACATATTATTTTAAAATATCAAACAAACTTAGAATAAGCTGAAAGTTTGTATACATATAGTTAACATAGCAAGGTTTCTATATAAAAATTTTAAAAACAAATGGACAAGTAAAACAACACGAAACATGCAGAAACTTATATCAAAAATTCATCGGCACATTCTAAAATTCTACTTCTTCTTTTTCGTGTTTCTCCTCATAGAACCTTAAAGATTTGAACTTTATCATATAAAAATGTTTAGGAAACATACAAAATCCATCCTAAGTCAATGGGGAAGAGGTTTAAGGGTTTTATAGCTCAAACTCAAGAATACAAGTTGGTAAACATGATATACCTCAAGTTCTATCACTCTCCTCCTCTAGCTTGGAAAAATGGATGATGGAGTGCTCTTCCTCTTCCTATCTCAGTAGCTTGGATGGGGGTGAAGCTCTTAGGTGTGGGTGGAGGATGGAAGCTTGGCGTTGGTGTGCATGCAACAATGGAGGAATGTGTTCTTGAGCTTGAGAGTGTCAATGGAGGTTGTGGGGAGAGAGAGATGTAGGGTGAGAGTTGTAGGAGTGAATGAGTGTCTTGGAGAATGAAGAAGATAGGAGAAGAGTGTGATTTTGGGTTTTCTTGCATGGGGAGAAGAGGGTGACGGATTGGAGTGTGGAAGAATTTTTTTTTTTTTTTACTTTCCCAACAAATCTCTCCCTCAAATCCTAATTATGAAGTCTAGATGTATGATTTGTAGTATCTTTTATTTATATTTTGTATAAGTGTATTATATGTTATTTATTGGATAATTTCACATATAATAGAGACATTATAATTCCCCTACATATATACATATTATGTAATACCTCAATACATGCTCACTACACACATTCACACACATATATATATACACCTATATATATATATATCACTTATACATGCAAGCCATCTATGTAAATATTGATACATATGATAGATTATTAAGATCCACATTTATAATCAAATTTTCTAAGCATTACAAGTTGGAATAAATTGACATGATAATTTCACCTAAATAAAATTAAGGACATAATTATTTAATACAATCAAATCATGAAAATTTTGAAAATTTATGAATGCTAATGTAATGCAATTAAATATTTATTGTAATGACGTATAAAAATTTTAATCGAAATTAAGCAATAATACGTAAATGTATAAAAATAAAAATCTCCGGGAGATGAATTTATAACTAAATATCTTAAGCTCGATAATTAGGGATTTATTTTATTCGAGTTTTTACACCTATAAAGTAATGTCTTGGGTAGTGGTGATTGGTTTAGCGTGAAGTACTCGATTGTCAATCGCATGGAATCACGTCTCAGTGACACGAATTGATTAAATTTGCGTGAGGCGTTCAGAAAGGTTTTTGTTGTATAAGTAACCCGACCTGTTGGAATTTATTCCATATGCAATAATCAAAGTTTGAATCGGATCACTCACGAATAAATATATTAATTAATTATGACTTTTTAGCAAACTCAATTAATTAATGGATTTAATAAATCTTAAACGACGAAAATAATTAATGATAAAAAGGTTACATCTGTAATTTGAATGGTTGAAGATAATTCAATATTTATCCTATAGTGGAGTCGAAAATATTTATAATAGATTTTGTTATAAAATAAGATTATTTAATGGACATTACTATTAGAATATTTAAATATTTATTTATGATTATGTAATATCTTTTGTATAGTGAACCATCTCTAAATATTAATAAAATTCTAGGATTTTAAACCCTACCGTTTCTTTTCTCTGCGTCGTCTCTAATTTATTGCTTTTATTATTTCTCTCCATGCACAGTTCAATCGGTAGATAGAAGAGGAATTACAATAATTTATACTTTATTACATTTTCTAAAAGTAATTAATTTGAGAGTTAAATTAACTTAATGTTATAATTAATTTAAATCTAAGTTTGACCAAGACAATTAATTAATTTTAATTAGGTCAAAATGACTTGGAAATTAATTAAATTAAGTTATGATTTTAACTTGGTCAAATTAATTTGGATTTACTCAAATTTCT